>CBVK0100772976.1:0-26362 GCA_900067695.1 Picea abies | reverse complement strand
CCAGGCTCAACAATTAGGGATAGACATTCCTTAGGGTTTATACATTCTCTCTAGGGTGCACTTTGATTAGTGTAGGAGGAATGGCCTAGGGTGGGGAATGGTCCAGGCTCAACATTCCTTAGGGTTTATATATTCTTTCCAGGGTGCACTTTGATTAGTGTAGGAAGAATGGCCCAGGGTGGGGAATGGTCCAAGTTCAGAAGATAGGACAGTTATTCTTCCTTGCTTGAGAAGAATAGTCGAGATATCTCATTGTTCTACTCCAAGGGTAGATATTCTTTCAGATCTCACAGATGTGAGTGAAAGATTGGCCTAGATGATTCAGTTTATATCATAACATTGTTTCTGTGCAGGTTGCTATCAAATGTTTGTTATGAAGATTGTATGACGATAGATGTAGACTACTGTGGTGGATATGTTCCACTATTTTTGACTATACGTTGTTGATCAAGTACTTGTGTGTTACTTGGTGTGGTAGTGTACCACTGGATTGTAGTTATTTACTACTATGGATAGACACAATTGTGTTCTATTTTTGTTCTAATTTCCTTGAAGACTATCAACAGTTTATTGGAGATAATCATCAACCAGATGAATGATGAACAAAGATTTTCCAGACGGAAAATAGTTCAGTGCATTTACTCTTTTAGATTAGAAGAATGGCTCTTGTATCACTTTGTGGAGTGAGCATCATGTCTGATTACTCAGATAGAGTATGGTTTCAAGAAATGATGCATCTGATGACACTGATGGTGATGGTTATGCTCATGATCTAGTCATGAGATAGTCAAGACGACTATGTTGATGCTACCGGGTGAATGGTATGTTTTTGTGCTCCAGACCATTACCTATAAATACCTCCCTAGCTAGGAGGTAGTGTTGATATTATGGTAGCCGCGGGAGGTATTTACCTCCACGTGTAAACCTGACGAGAATAGAAGACTCGGGGAAGCAAGAGAAACCCTAATTAGTTGGCTAATAACCCTAGAAGACTTGTCGGCTCAAGAAGATAATTTATATTAGGTTATTAGCCTCCAAGAGAAGAAGTCGGCCAAAAGAATTAATATATACTGAACATATAGGTACCCAGATGGAGAAGTCGGCCCCAATAAGTTTGCCAGAACCACTATAAATATAGGGTGCTAGTCTCTCAATTGACACATCTCAGCAGTTGGTTCTGCGCAGTGCAGTTGCAGTCTTGTGCACAGGTTTGGAGGAGAGCTACTGGTCCAGCTGTTGTAGCTAGCAATTATATTTTGGCTTGGACTATCTCTTGGCTAGGGTTTGGAACATCCGATCAACCTTTGTTGATGTGCTATCCTTGGGGAAAGGTGCGCTACCCTTTGTTTGGCTATCTAGCCTAGGGTTTGCTTCCAGAGTGATTCTATGTCAAGGTTAATGTGCTTAGAGGGTGGCTTCGGCCTATGGTTGGGTGACAAGGGTATTGTCAATGGTAAAACAAGCACACATCATTCATATTCTAACACCTTTGACAGAGGATTTAAATCACAACTTGTTGATTTGATGTCATGAATACTTGGTCACTAATTTTGAATGTCTAAGATATGATTCATTTCTAATTATAGGCCAAGCACCTTACTGACATGCCTAAGAATCTTGCAACATGGGGCTGATTTATTTCCTTAAAAATAAAGATATGTTTGCCACATTTGCCCCCTAAAAAGCTTGAGGTAGAGACCATTTATCATGCTTGAAAAACTCTAGCTAGTATGGCGCTTATGGTATCTACAGGAGAAAAACCCACTATATTTGCAACTCCTTATCCCAGGTGACCTGTATTAACATTAATTCCCGTAATAACTCTTTCTCTGGATGGCCAGGAGTGCGATCTCTTAACCTTCACAATGTCTTTAGAACCTCAATTTTAAAAGATTGATACCCTGTAGCAACATTTGAATTTTTTGAAGATGCACTAGAATTGATAGGCAACTCATCTAATATCTGTCAGATAATACACTCTGTTTCTAAAATGTAGTGTCATTTTCTCCTCTATCCAAAACTAGGGTTTTAAATAATACTATACTGGAAGCTCGAGCTTTGTTCTTCTTGGTGCACTATGAATGCTTGTCCTCATGGCATCTTTGTTGTTGTCAACTAAACACTTTCAATCTCTTTTGAATATCTACAGATTACTCTTTTGGAATATCTTGATTATCATCTTGTTGCTTTGTCCCTGGAAATGTAACAAGTGAAAATTGATGCATAGAAAATATGCTTCTGAAGCCGATCCTTTAAAATTATAACAACTACTTATTTCTAGTCCATCGTCAAGGTATATGTCTCTTTTAGCAGCTAAAGCAAATACATCCTTCACCAAGTCAACCCCTTTCGTTTGCATATGATGCTTAAAACAAGTCTTAAGCACTTGCGTTCCATTTGACATCCTTGCAGTTGCACTTATGCCAGATCCACAATAAAAAGTAGTATTTTTGATCAGTCTAAACAAATCCATCGTCCTGGTGAATTCTCTTCTTGTGTCCCTCTGGAAACTTCTTTAACTTATGGATAGGTCTCAATGATACTTTCCTCGTGGCATGAGCTAATTGATGGATACCTACGCAACATCCTCGTGACCTGGCTGTGGTCTATTTGCAATTATACTCATCGCTTTGCTTTTCTTCTTGACAATTATTCATGGACATCGAACCTCCACATAACATTCGATGAGTGTTTCTTCCATTGAAATTTGACTTGTAATGCTGTCAGTCTTTAGTATCACTATTAGGCTCTTGTAGTTCGAATTTTAGCATCAATGACATGAATGCATTGTGGTGAACACAAAACTTTTGATGCTTCATGGGATCCTCCTCTATATGACTTAGCTTTCACTTGGTGCTTAGCACTAGGCATTGGCTAGGCTTTGGCTTGACTTGTGCTATGTTGCTAACTCGTTTGCGTGTTAATTGTAGGTGCACTTGGCTCTGGAAATTTGCCCTTAAGCCAATATTTTGCTGAAATAAACATGAAGACAAACTAACCTTTTTCCAAGATGATCATCAAGCCCGTTACAAAAATTTGAAAGTAAAGTAACAAACTGACAAGATAAGCCACAATTGGCCTCTCATGACCATTTAAATTTGCCAGAAATTGCACTTTAGCCAATAATCCATAATCCTTTTAATTAACGCCGATTTTACATCAGTCTTAAATCAACGCCCCATAAAATTTTTCATAAGCACATTTAGGTGCCAACAGGTAGGATCACTGAGAGAAACATAATCACAAGATACACAAAATTTATCATGGGAAACCCTCATGGGGGAGAAAACCCAACAAAAAATTCCTTAATATAGATTGCCAATACAATGCCAAGATAAAAGACCAAACACTAGAGAATAACCAAGACTGAGCAATGCACCTCTCTCTTCCTTCTTCTTCCAACTACAACTATCTCCAAACTTGCGCACTTGTTGAGTGGCTTGAGTGAGTGAGCTAATGAGGTGCCTTCCACTCTTATTTATAATAGCTGGCAGGCACTAGGGTGGTGTCTCTTCACTGGGTAGGGCTGACGTATTCAATTAGTGGCTAAAACCACTTTAATTAGGCCCGGGGGCTGACTTCTTAATTAACAACATATAATTAGGGTTTGACCAATCCACAAAAGGGGATTTGGTCTAATAAAAAGCCCGAGATGATAAATCCACAAAAGGGGATTGATCTATAGTATAATAACTCAACAATAAGTAGACTATTCTTTGGGTGGTGGGTGGAAGCTTTGACAATGGTGGATGAGACCAGTGAGGTACGATTGTTGACAGGTAGGGAATTGATGCTTGCGACCTCTCTCTCCGAGCCTTGATTGAATTATTTGGGGGTTTGGTGGGAACCCTTCCTAGATTCAAGGCGTTTCTTAGGTCAAAAGTGAAGTTTCTTAATCTCCAAGGCTTGTTGTTTTCTACACCTGGTGGTTCGGGCTGGAGATGGCGGGAGACGCAGGCTCACTGCAGAGATCAGGTGTGGCGGTGGACATTTTTGGGATTGGGGACCCAGCTTCCTCTGTCAGTTTTCCTTTGGGGTTTGAGCGGGCGAACCTAGAGGGTTTGGCAAACAACCATACATTTGGCTAGGAATTGGGGATTCACACCACTCTGGCCTTGTTGTATTTGAATGGGTTGGATTTCGAGTTGTCGATGGCTACTTTGTCGGGGATTATTCCTAGGATGGACCCCCCTTGGGGTCTGTCAAAGGGGGACTTTACTTGCTTTGGATTCGAGCTGAGAACTATTTTGGCTGACGACTGTTGGGGAACACAACCAAAAGCCTTAGAGGAGACAATTTCTTGTGCACATTTCTCTCCTTCGAAATTTATTTCTAACCTTGAGTCATTTCCGGAACCGACATAAATTGTTGGAGGTCTCTTTGATAAGGCTACTTCTTTGGAATGAGTTACAGAGCCACTTTTGTCTCCACCCCGTCCAGGCTCCTTAGATACAACCCGTGGGGGAGGCCATGGCCGTGGTCATTTGGAAGCTTTTGGAACTTCAAAGCATCAGGTGAACAGAGGCCCTCAGTGTGCAAAGGAAAGAACCGACTTTGAGCAACTAGTATTCGGTGAAGATATTGACATGGATCGAGTGGTTGAATTCTCAGAGTTGGCAGTGGTGGGTCGCGCATGAGGGAAGCGATTGGGCTCTCCCTTCTCGCTGTCCTAGATGGAATCTTCTTGGGGCTCAAATCTCCCTATATTACCTAGTATTCGATTACTTGCTCGTGGTTGGTTCGATTTCGTCTTTTCGAACACTTCAGATGTCAGCTAGGTACTTTCCAAAACCTGGAGTATGGCTGATACACCCATTGTTCTGAAGTGGTGGACTCTGAGCTTTAACATAAAGAGGGAGCGGCTGGATCTGGTCCATGTCTGGGTTCATCTCCCGGGTCTCCCTATGCAGTACTGGAATCCTGTTCATTTCTCAGTAATAGGGAACATTTTGGGAGAATATCTGGATGCAGAATTTTCTTTCGAAGAGACAGGCATTATGTCCATGGCCAGGCTCTTAGTGAGGTTGGATCTTCGGGCAAGACTCCTATAGGATCTGACTATTATGACGACTTTTGGCTCCTTCATTCATCCCTTGGACTACAAAGGTATACCCTTCAGATGCCACAGATGCCATGCTTATGGATATGGCAATGCCGACTGCAAACTACCCTTCAAGAGAAAGTCACAGGGTTCGGGGGATGGTGGCTTTGATTTGGGGTCTGGCCGTGAGGATAGGGGGGTTGGAGGCTCCTGGGGAGCTCATACTGTGGCCTCACAGCCCCGAGACTGGGACAAAGATTTAAGACTACACTGTTCTCCTAAGAGAGGTGTTCTTCCTGATGTCCGGGAGATGGTGCAAGCAAAGTTTCAAAAGTCCTCAAACTTGGCTTGCCCTCAGTCGCTAATGGTGTCGGGTAAGAAACAATCTTTCTTTCCCTCGTTTTCTTCTACTATTTTTGATTTTTTATTTCCATCAGGCTCGGTGGGGTTGGATGTTGGTTCTTCAGTGGGTCTTCCTTCGCCTTTCCCCTTGCCTCACCCTAAGGCGACTTTTTTCACCCTATCCCTTGTTGGAGCTCTTTTTCCTCCTTCGATTAGTACTCCCTCAAACCCTTTGAATCAACTGTCAGAGGTTCTCAGGGTGACTTTGGGACTTCCCTCCACGGTGCCCCTTGAGGGTTTGGGTCTATCGACTCTTCCTCCTGTGGGTTTATCTTTGGGACCTAACCTCTCCCTTCCTACTACTTCAGAACTCTACAGGACTCCCTCCCTTTCCGACAACCTTTCTTCTTCTTGTTCCAAATCTTCGGAGGGATCCATGATATGTTATTCTCTCCGAAACATGACTGTTTTATTTGGGGATTTGGATTTCTGTGGTGCGGAGGACCCACCTGGGTCGGGCTTGGGATCGCTTCCTCGAGCTCCGTCTTTGGCAAGGGGATGTGGTAGGCGATCTCACATTTTACTGGCACAGGACCGAGCCAAGCTTGATGTGGCCACTGGCAGACAATATTTCATTGAATGGGTGCTTAGAGCAACGCAAACCCATGATATGGTCTCCATATGAAAATACTCTCCTATAAATATAGGGGACTGGCAAGCCCCAAAAAAAAATCATCTCTAAAAAGATTGATTGCTACTAATAATCCAGATGTTCTCTTTCTACAAGAAACCCTGGGGGTGAGTGAACATGTGGTCTCAACTCTAGAATCCTTATTGCCTGGATGGTCCTTTTTTGATGTGGATGCAAAGGGATGCTCTGTGGGACTAGCCACAGGTTGGTGGCTAAAGAGCTGTAAATGTGATTGAATTTGGGGCTTTGAATCGGGTCTTGGACTAAACATGTTCTCAACATAATCGAGCCACCCCTTTCTACTTATCAATATCTATGGTCCTTATTCTGATAAGAAATGATTTTGGGATTCCTTGGATTTGAAATCCTGTCTTACTACACTAGCTGTTATTGTGGGTGGAGATCTAAACTTTTCTTTGGGAGCATTTGAAGTTTGGGGCCCTCGCGGTACTCTAGACCGTTTGAATAATTATTTTACACACTTGCTAGACCTACATGGACTGTTGGATCTAGATTCGACAAAATTACAGTCGACTTGGAAGAATTTGGGGGTTGGGGATGCTCGTGTTGCAAAACGTCCGGATCATTTCCTCCTACAAGAAGAGTTAATAGATTCAATAACACTTGTGTGACAATGGGTAGCTTGTTCCGGTGACTCGGACCACAATTCGATAGTTTTGGAATTGTGTAACAGGATTCAAAGGACTCCAAGACCCTTCAATTTTTTTGAAGGATGGCTAAATTATCCTAAGTACCAAGCATTGGTGCGAAATCTGTGGACTCCCTTCGGCCCCGAACAAAATACCCAAGCCGCTCTTCACTTTATGGCAAACTTGAGAAAAGTCAAGAAGGCAACTATCTCCTGGGCACATGAGAAAAAATTAAAAGAGGATAAGGAGCTTCGCTGCTTAGAGAAACTGTTGCTGAAGGGGCAGGTCAATCCTGATCGAAGCTTCCACTCCAGGTAGACAAGGGAGGAACTTGTTCAATTGGAACTTCGATGAAGAACTATCTTGGCTGAAAATGAAGCCTTGTGGTGACTTAAAAGCCGTGCACTTTGGATCGCCAGTGGGGATGAGAACACAATTTTTTTTCACTCTTATGCCAAGGGATGGAAACAGATTAACAAAACTTGTGGCCTAACCTAGGGATATGGCCAATTTGTCAATACTTTTGAGGGTCTCACTTCAATGGGATTACACACTTCAAAAATTTGTTAAGGCACATGCAGTATCCTCCATTACTGAAATTGTGAAAGCAGCTAAGATCTTTCCTAGTTTTGTGGAAGAGGAAGAGAAAGAGTCTTTGATGATGGAAGTCTGTGAAGTAGAATTGTGGGCTGTCATGACCTGCTTCCAAAAAGAGAAGAGTCTGGGACCAGACAATTGGCCGATTGAATTCTATTTGGGTTTCTTCGATCTCTTGGGGAAAGACATTTTGACGGTGGTGGAGGAGTCAAGGAAAAACGAGCGTATACATGAGCCTTTTAATGCTACCTTCATTGCATTAATACCCAAATTAGACAATCCAACTTACTTTGATGACTTTCATCTGATCTCCTTGTGCAATTGCATATACAAAACCATCTCAAAAGTCATCAGTCGAAGATTAAAAGACATACTTTCCATGCATATTTCACTTGAACAGTTCAGATTCCTGAAAGGCAGGCAGATCCACGAGGCCATTGAGGTTACTCATGAAGGACTCCACAATTTAAAAATCAAGAAACTCAAAGGGGTGGTCATTAAAATTGACCTCTAAAAGGCTTTTGACAGAGTAAATTATCTATATATTCGAATGTTGCCGATACACCTCAGTTTTAGGGTAGCCTTCACGAACTGGACCATGGCTTTCTTAAATTCAATATCCTTTTCTATATTGATCAATGGAGCTACCTCCTCCTTCTTTACAATGGGGTGAGGAGTTAGACAATGATGCCCTCTGTCTCCACTTCTCTTTCTCTTGGTGGTCGGGTGCCTTAGTCGCTTCTTGATTGAGGCAAAGCTAGCAGGCACCTTTAGAGGCATAAAAATATCTACAGAACTGTACATCTCACACCTTATGTTCATAGATGACATATTAATTTTCTGCGATGGATCCAGGCAAGATATTGGAAATCTAAGTGAAGGGATTCTACTTTTTAAACAAGCTACACACATGGAAATCAACGACCAAAAATCTAGTATCATATTGTCCTTTCTATCCAAGGAGGAGTCACGACTCATTACTACTTGGCTCCCCTTCAGGGTTTTCGATCTAGATGATGGACTAAAGAATCTTGGCTTTCAATTGAAACCAAATGACTACTGGAAGACCGACTGGGGGTGGCTTATTACAAAAATTGAAAAAAGGCTCAAGGGATGCAGTCACAGATGGATTTCTAGGGTAGGATGACTTGTACTAATTAAAGCAGTTCTAGAGGCCATCCCGATATAATGGATGTCATTAGCATGGATTCCAAAAGGAATTTTGGAGAATATACAGAAGATGTGCTTCCAGTTTTTGCGACAGGGACATAAGGACAAAAAAGTTTTACCTTGGGTTCACTGGGAACATATTGCAACGCCAAAAGCCCTATTAAAAAATATCTTCACCTTCTGCAAAGCACTTGCGACAAAGTGCTCTTGGCGATTGATAAAGACCAATAGTATCTGGACACAGGTAGCTCAACAAAAATATATAGCTCCACTCTCTATCCTTGAATGGATTCATACTCCTTCCAAAACATTGTTGGTTCTTGACCAAGTTATGAGGATCCTTGGTCATGTTTGACCTATTTGGGGACTTCGACAGGTTGTCGAAGGCGGAGCGCAAGTCAAAGCAGAGATTGCAGGATCTCGGCCCCTTGTTTATGGATTTTTGGGTTTTGGGTGTATGTAACGGGTAAGGGGATGTCGGCCCATGGGTTTACCCATGTTTAGGCCCACTTTGTAATGTATAAATAGATGTCTACGTGATGTAAGAAGGGGCTTGAAGGATGATATAGACATCTGTGTGATGATATACTAAGTACAAGTGGTAGTTATACATGCTCTATGCATACTGTGAGAAGCTTGCAAGGCTAAGTGCAAGTGACTGTAAGAGACTGTGTAAAGGCTTTGTGCTGTGACCTAGCTCGGGGAAGGAGGATCTAGCGGAGTGCATGTAGATCTCCTGTCCTATGCGAAGTAGGGTCTCGTGGTTTTGTGCATGTAGAAGATTGACTGAAGATAATAAAAGAGAAGAAAAGTTGGTGGACGTAGCCCCATGCCGGGGGTGAACCACGTATATCCTGTGTTGCTATGCTTTGTGCGATGTATTGATGTGTTTATCTGTTTACTTGCTTAGTGCTTTGGCATAGAGGAATGATAGATAGATCTGTTGATGCTTTGTGCTCAATGATATGGATGAATGCTATATCTAATCTATATGAATGTGCTTAGTACTTGAATATATTAGATCTGGGTGAATACTACGTTGATCTCTTGTTAGGATTTATCTGCACTGTGAATTAAGGCTGAATACTAATGATATATAACTGCTAAGTCCTCTATTAAGGTGTTACAATCACAGATCTATGTCCCAGCTAAGGTTGTAGGCACTGAAGTTATGCAACCACCCCTGCCTCTACCTCGGGTGAGACCATATTTGCTTCACAGGTGTTGCCAAAAGGGTAGGTAGTTAGGGTTTTGTTGGTGCGCTGTTGAAGCGTTGAACCCCGGGTCTACCCCTATGCCAACAAATGGTTTAGTTGCTAGGATTGAAACTGTGATTGTTGGGAACTGAAGAAAAGAGAAAGCTCTCTGTGTAGATCTGTTTCCCTAGTGCGCAATATTCTACTTGACTTGTGAAGCTCTGTGCTAAGAAGAGAAGCCAGATATGAAGAAAAGAGGTAAGATCTGAATGCTTTGTGCTCTGATAGAGGTAAGAACAGTGAAAATTTTTAAGATTTGAAAGCTTTGTGCTCTGAGAAAAGAAAAATAAGTGGAAAATGTTGTTTCGACAATATGAATCTAGGCATATTTGATAAATTTCATCCTAGCTTGAAAACTAGGGCACAATTAGAAGACATAAGATTTTATATGAGTAGATCGGATAGAAATAATGACAGATATGTTATTCCTATGCATAGAAAGAATGTTTGGACTAACAAATGGATGCAGGATCCTAGAAAGAATTTTTTGTAGGTTAGTCACTGTGATCCTAGTGCGCAGTACATGAAAGGTTGGGGATCATTTAAGAGAAAGCGAGGATTAATTATTTGTTACAGTTGCAGAAGACCATAACATCTTGCTAGGGAATGCCCTGATAGAAGACCTAGTTGTCTTTGTTGTAAAGCTATGGACCATGAAGTTTTGGATTTCCCTAGAATGATTGCTAAGGTTGAAAGGATGAATATGAGATCAGAAAACCCTAAGGAAGATCAAGAAACTAAGACCATGCCAGAATCCCAAAAAGAGTAAGAGAATGTATTACTACGAATGAAAGAAACCCTGAATGATCACAAAAATGTCAACTTATCAGAGATCTTCAAATAAAAAGAGTGCGTAGAAGCAAGAATAAGAGACTTTGACATATACTGTGTTTTGGATGAGGAAACATAGGTGAATATCATGACAAAAAGAACCTGAGAAATTTTGGAAAAGCTTGCTATGATTCCTTTATTGGGAGGCATAGGATTATTTAGAGGAAAGTTTATAACCCTATGTGGAAGACTCACCCAGATATCTATGAGTGCTCATGGAACTTCGACAGAGGAAGAATTTGAGGTTGTTAAATTCGTTGAGAACAATGACCCATTTGCTATGTTGTTAGGAAAATCCTGGATTGAGAGAGATCAAATATAGAGAAAAGAAGAAGAGGCCCTAGAACATAAAAAGAAAGAATTAAAAGATTTCACGACTAGGAGAATAACATGCTTGGTAGAAGAGCAGGAGGACAAGTCGAAGCAACTTAGGACCAGAGACCGGGTTGTCGAAGTTGGAAGAACACAAGAAGACTGACAGAAGAGTGGAGCACCTACCTCATATAGAGAGGAAGTATTGCCCTTGAATCCTACAAAATAATCTCAACAAAGCGAAGTTATTATGCCAAAAGGAGATACGAATCAGAATGGAAAGAGAAATACCGAGACAAAGATCACAGGGAAGAAGGCTAAAAAACTTAGTAAGACAAAAGCAAGGATCAAAAAGTTGCAAAAGGTTCCAAAGGGGAATTCACAGAAGGAAGGCTTGCAAAACTGGAACTTCATCGGGATATCAGAACAAAACCACGTGGCACTTCACCACGACGAAGCGATATGACCATTGGAAGCATTATAACCGTTAGATCGACACCCGAATAGTTAAAACAACAATTATGATTGGAAAGCTCATCATCAGACCATTGGGACTGCATCGCAATGGACATAACTGCATTGATGAAGGATTCTCACCTATTAGAGAGATCTGTTACCTCGCTTTCTGCTTAGTTCGTCGATTTTTGCACCAAGAACACTTTTGCGAATTGTATCTGCACCAACTAGAGACTTCATTGCTACCATTCCGTGTTTACTGAGATTTCACCACCTGTTCTATTACATTAAGCATTCATTCATCGACCTAAGTTATCCGATCGAGAGCGTGTATGTTGGACGAACTCAGAGAAGCTGAAAAGTGTGTAGAAGAAGTCTTAATGGATCTAATGTCTGAAAAAGTAATGTCCACAGGGATTCAAGCTTCATCGACAAGAGAAGTGAAAGCCTCTCCGTTGACTGCTCGCGGATCTGGGCCATCCTGAGCTGCAGCCGAGAAAATAACCAAGCATCGAGATGACTTGGCGAATGCAAAGTTAATCCTAACTATCCCACCTGACTACATCCCGCTTTTGGCTGGCGCGGTGAGTGATGGCAGTGTCCCTAGAGACTTTGATTACACCCTAGTTACTGCGTACCTCCCAAAGGGGATACGTGCAGTTAGAACACAACAGAATAAGATCGCGACGTTAAAATTCAACACTTCAACCTAGGGGACTGTAAGAACCACAATATGCTCGCCCCTCATAGGTACTTGACTAGGATGAAGGGGAAGAACTCGAGGATAATCCCCCAACCATGCACTATGAACCTCATGTAGTCCACCATCTTGAATGTGATGAAGATTCCACATTTTGGAAGGCACCAAGAGGTTCACGTGTGTGTTAAGCTCCTGCTATCGTGATACCATGGTGGCTATCTATGGCTAGACATACACATCATAGTCAATCCGACGTTGATCCATAGGATCACCGGATTGAGCATGCAGGGACCAAACCCACAAGACTTCTACCCAGGGAAGGCTGCAGATTGTGCCCTGACACAAAGTATTAAGGATACCTATGGCGATGTAGAAAATGGGATGCGAGGCTACAAGGTAGCTTCCATCCAGAATGGCACAGTGCGCCTGACCTGCCAGCTGATCGCAGGAAAGCTAGTGAGAAAGAACATACCTACATAGGTCACGGGGTTTGTTGGCATAGGGGCAGACCCAGGGTTCAATGCTACAACAATGGACCAACAAAACCCTAACTACCAGCCCTTTCGGCAACACCTACGAAGCAGATGAAGTCTCACTCGAGGTAGAGGCAGGGGTGGTTGCAGGACTCAAATGTCTGTAACCTTAGTTGGGACACAGATATATGATTCTATTACTTAACAAAGCACTCAACAGTTAACATTCATCAATATTCAGTCTTAGTTATAACGCAATTAAACCCTAATTAACAAACATCGCAGTATTCAACCAGATCTAGCCTCTAGCAGCACTTAGCACGATGAAACATATCAGATCTAGCAAATTCAAGCACTAAGCATATGTATATCTGTGAGATCTAACATCCATCCATATTATTAAGCACTAAGCATCAACAAATCATTCATCTATATTAAAGCACTAAGCACATTAACATATAAACACATCAAGACATCGCACAAAGCAGAGCAACACAACATGTACGTGGTTCACCCCCACCCTAGGGCTACATCCACCAACTCTTCTTTTCTTTATTATCTTCTTCAATCAGTTTCATGCATAGAGCCTCAAAAACTCTACTCCGCAGAGGACAGGAGATCTATGCAGCTCGCTAGATCCTCCTTCCCCGAGTAGGTCTAAGCACACATGCTTCCACAGTTTCTTATAATGACTTGCACTTAGCTCTGCAAGTCTCACACAGTATGCACAAAGCACTTACAACTCTTGATCACACAGATCCAACTCTAGCACTTAGCCATTCATTTCTCTATATGCTCACTACATCCCCTTGGCATCTATTTATACATACAAAATAGTCCTAAACATGGGTTAACCCATGGGTCGACATTCCCATACCTGTTACATAAGCCCAAAACCCTAAAAGGGGCCGAGATCCTGTGATCTCTGCTTCGTCTTGTTCTCTGCCTTCAACAGCCTATCGAAGTCCCAAAAATAGGTCAAACATGACCAAGACTCTTTGAAACTTGGTCAAGGTCCAACAAGCCCCCAACACTCACCAGTGACTCATCTCGAGTCACTCTGATCGGACTAGTTCTGCTTCAAAAGCCTCAATCTTGGTTCGAGCTGCTTCAACTTGTTGTTGTGCCATGACTTCTTGTTCAACAAACTTTTGTATGACAGTTTCATTGACAGATCCCTCTAGGCGTTGTTCAGTTGTAGTGACGACCTGCTCCAGTTTTGCTCCTCGACCTTCAATCTCTATGAACAGTTGGTAAGCCTTATCCTGTACAAGTTGGAGGCTCTGAGTCACTTCCATGACTTTCCTCTGGATAATGTGGACCTGTTGTTGGGTAGTGCGCTGCTCTTGGGATCGCTTCATTCTTTCCACAGCTGATAGGGGCTTCAACTGCGCCTGTATCATTTTTGCTTGATAATTCACCTCTTGGAGCTGCGACTCAAGTGCCTTCAGTTATGGATTCTCAGTGATTTGCTCATAGGTTTGGGCACTGCGATCAGTGAGTTTCTTACATTCCATGGCAAGGGACTTTATTCTCTCAACTGCGCTTCGAGCAGTTGCTTCTCTTTGGTCCCTCACATTCTGCGGGGTGCTGGGCACTATGTGGAGCTCTAAGTATGTGATTCATTGCCGTAGCTACTAGATAGCTTCTGCAAGCTGCTCTACTTGATGTGTGACTTGGTCTTCGACTTGTAGCTCTAAGCCTGTCACAAAGCGAAGTGCTCTGTTGATTTCTTCTTTCACTTCGAGTTGCTTTGCGAGCAACTGTTTTTTTTCTTGTTGCATCTGGGCTTTCTCTTCTTCAAACTTTGCCTAGAGAGCAACCTTCTCCCGCTCTGCAACTCTGTGTTTTTCTACGCATATGCCTTGCATTTGCTTCATTTTCTTCTTGAGCGTGATGAAGGTGAGCTTCGACCACATCAGCTGGTCGGTGGAGTTCGACTGGCTCATCTCCCAACTCTGGTTCTCCTAATGGCAGGGGCACAATGGAGACTGCGCAACTGGACTGAAGGGCCTACTGTACCCCTCAGATTTCGACCTCAATTCTATCGTACATTTCCTCCTACTAAGCTTCTTGTTTCTCCATGATTTCCAGTAAAGCATTGTTGAGAGCTGTGATGATGAAGTCAAAATCATCAGCAGTAAGCACAGTCTTCATCTTGGTCACGATGGCTTTCGATTTCTTCTGGGAAGAAGGTTTTGAGGGAGAACCCATCCTCTTCTTCAAGGGATCAACCTTGTCTCTGGGCGGTGTTACTTTGCCTGGCTTCTTTTCAGCTCCTTTTCCATTTAGTTCTTCTACTTCGTCATCACCCCGTCAGTGAGGTGATACTGAAGTAGTCTTTCCCGAGGCACTTCTTAAATCTTGGACCTCTTCGGTCTTCTTTGTTCTGCTGGGTCCAGGTGTATTTTGTTCTTTATGCGTGGTCTTTGGGCTATCAGTGTCGAACATATCTGAAGGTTCTACGAAAATAAGGAGGTTTTCAGACCAGACCTTAGTGATATCCTCCAGGTCTTCTTCTGTGAGCTTGTAGTACGATTGAAGCTGCTCCTTATGTTCATTGGATCACGTTGTTATGTAGATGAAGTGCCGATCTGCGCAGAACTTCATTAGGGGTTAGAACCTTTGTAGGGTGTTCTGAGTCATGCGAGGTTCAACTTCGATGGCTCTCTTCAGATGCAAGTAATAGGTGTGAAAAACAACGTTCGACTGCCACTATTTGTTCATATCACTCGAGTACCAAAGGGTAGTGAACATCGTAGCAAACAGCTTGAATGGTTCAATATCCAGGAAGGTCGCACCTTCCGGCATCTTCTAGGCAACAAAGGCGATGAGGATCAGGAGCCAGCTAAAGTGAAACTCGTAGCTCTGATCCTATGCTTCCCGCCAGTTTAGTTCGAGTTGATTAACTAGGTACTTCGCCCAGTTCATCTGTAAGCCTTCCACGCACTTCCCTGCGAGGTCAATGATAAAGCCTGTGACCTGCGTAGGTCTGTTTTTCCTTACTAACTTTTTGACTATTAGCTGGCAGGATAAATGCACTATGCCATTCTAGATGGAGGCTACCTTTTAGCCTCGCGTTCCCTTTTCAACATCGTCGTATGTATCCTTGATCTTCCATGCTAGCACGCGATTTATGGATTTTCCTGGATAGAACTCCTACGAGTCGGGTCCTTGCATACTTAATCCCGTGATCCTATGGATCGATGTAGGATCGACTATAATATGACAGTCTAGCCATAAGTAATTGCCATGGTAACATGAAAGTAGTAGCTTCACATAGGCGTTCACTTTCTGGTGCCTTCCGAAGTGTGGGATGTTCATTACATTTAACAGGGTGGACTGTGTGAGGTTCATCATCCACGGTTGGGGGATTATCTTTGAGTTATTCCCCTTCATCCCGGTCAAGTATTTATATGGGGCGAGCATGCTATAGTTCTTGCGATCTCCAAGGTTGAAGTCACTGAATTTCAACGCTGAGATCTTTTCCTGCTGCGCTCGAATTGCACGTATCGCCTTTGGGAGGTACGCAGTAATCATGGAGTATTCGAAATCTCTTGGCACACTATCTCGACTCACCGCACCGGCCAGAGGCAGGATGTAATTGGGCAATATGGATGGGATCAACTTCACATTTTCTAGGTCATCTCTGTGTTTGGTTCTCTTTTCCGTTGATGGTCGGGATGATCCGGCTTCACGAGCAGTCCACGAAGAGGCTTGCAATCCTCTCATCGATGACACTTGAATACTTGCAGACATTTCTCTTTCAGACATTACTCTTTTAGTCATTAGGTCAATGAGAACTTCTTTGACAATTTTCTCTGCAGTGCTAAGCTCGTCCAACATGCACGCTCGTGCTTGAATATCTCGGGTTCGAAGAGTAACTTCTCAATGCAATAGGATGAATGGCAATAACGCGATGATCACTGTGCAAAATCAACTATTCCGCAGGCTCAGATTCACGGTTAGAAAAAGTGTTCTCGTTGCGTGGCACGACGGGATAACTAGATAACTTGGTAATGGATCTCTTGCAATGATTGAGAAGCCTTCATTAATTCAGTTCTGTCCATTATGGAACGTTCCCAACGGTTTGGTGGTGAACTTTCTGATCATAAATGCCTTTCTACCCCTTCGAGCAATTGGTCTAACAGTTATACTATCCCCAACGACTATATTTCTTCGCCATGGCAAAGTGCCATGTGAAGCTGTTATGATATCCCGACGAAAGTCTGATTTTGCAAATTTTCCTTCTGCGAGGTTCCCTATGGAACCTTCTGTAACTTTTCAATTTTAGCTCTCTTCTTACTTAGATTTCTAGCCTTCTTTCTAGTGAGCTTTGTCTCGGTATTCCTTTTTCCATTTTGATTCTTATCTTCTTTCGACAGAGTAACTTCGCGCTAGTAAGGTTCTTTCCTAGAAATCAGGGGTAATACTTCATCTGTATCTGGAATAAGTACTTTAGTTTTCTGTGAATCTTCTAGTGTTCTTCCTACTTCAACATCCACGTCTCTGGTTTTAAATAGGTTTGCTTGGTTCTGTTGTTGTTCAATCAAGTCTGTGATCCTCCTAGTCATGAAATATTTTAACTCTTGCTTCTTCTTCTCTAAGATTTCTTCTTCTTTTCTTCTGGCCTGATCTCATTCAATCCAAGTTTTTCCTGGTAACATAACAAATGGAGCGTTGTTCTCAATAAATTTAACAACTTTAAATTCTTCCTCTGTTGAAGTTCCATTGGCATTCATAGATATCTGGGTGAGATTTCCACATAGGTTTATCAACTTTCCTCTAAATAACCCTATTCCTCTCAATGAAGGAATCATAGCAGGATTTCCTAGAATTTCCCAAGTTCTTTTTGTCATGATATTCACCTATGTTTCCTCATCCAGAACATAGTAAATGTCGAAGTCTCCTATTATTACTTCAATGCATTCTTTTTCTTTAAAGATCTCTGATAAGCTGATGTCGGTGGTCATTTAGGGTTTCTTTAATCTATAACAATACTTTTTCTGATTCTTTCTGGGGTTCTGCCATAATCTCAGTTTTTGGATCTACCTTAGGGTTTTCTTGGTTCACATTCATGCTCTCAACCTTAAAAATCATTATAGGGAAATCCAAAACTTCATGGTCCATAACTTTGCAACAAAGGCAACTAGGTATTCTACCAGGCCATTCCTTAGCCAGATGTCCCAAGTTTTTGCAACTATAACAAAGGGTTAATCCTCTCTTTCTCTTAAATGATCCCCAACATTTCCTGTACTGTGCACTAGGATCATGGTAGCTAACCTGCAAAAAATTCTTTCTAGGATCCTACATCCATTTGTTGGTCCAAACATTCTCTCTATGCATAGGTATAACATATCTTTCAATATTCTTATCGAATCTACTCATATCAAATCTTCTTTCATCTATTAGTGCCCTAGTTTTCAAGCTAAGACAAATATTATCAAACATACCTAGATCCATACTTTAGAAAAAAAAATTTCCACTAATCTTTTCTTCAGCAGAGCATATATTTTTCAGATCTAAAACCTTTTTACTATTCTTACCTTTATCAAATCACAGAGCTTACCTCTTTTCTTCGGATCGGGCTTCTTTTCTTAGCACAAAGCTTTCACAATTTCAGGTCAGATCTTCGCACAAAGCTTCTTTTTATCCAGTTCCCAACAATCACAGTTTTGGGTCCCGACAATGGAACCATTTGTTGGCACAGGGGTAGACCCAGGGTTCAACGCTACAAAAACACACCAACAAAACCCTAACTACCAGCCCTTTCAGCAACACCTACGAAGCAGATGAAGTCTCACCTGAGGTAGAGGCAGGGGTGGTTGCAGGACTCAGATGTCTGCAACCTTAGCTGGGACACAGATCTGTGATTCTAACACTTAACAAAGTACTCAATAGTTAACATTCATCAATACTCAGTCTTAGTTACAACACAGTTAAACCCTAATTACAGAGCATCACTATATTCAACCAGATCTAGCCTCTAACAACACTTAGCACAATGAAACAGATCAAATCTAGCAGATTCAAGCACTACGCATATGTTTATCAGTCAGATCTAACATCCATCCATATTATTAAGCACTAAGCATCAACAAATCATTCATCTATATTAAATCACTAAGCACATTAACATATAAAGACATCAACAGATCACACAAATCAGAGCAACACAACATGTACGTGGTTCATCCCCACCCTGGGGCTACATCCACCAACTCTTCTCTTCTTCAATTAGTTTCATGCACAAATCCTCAAAAACCCTACTCTGCAGAGGACAAGAGATCTACGCAGCTCACTAGATCCTCCTTCCCCGAGTAGGTCTAAGCACATAGGCTTCCACAATTTCTTACAATGACTTGCACTTAGCTCTGCAAGTCTCACACAATATGCATAAAGCACTTACAACTCTCGATCACACAAATCCAACTCTAGCACTTAGCCATTTGTTTCTCTATATGCTCACTACATCACCTTAGCATCTATTTATGCATACAAAATAGGCCTAAACATGGGTGAACCCATGGGCCGACATTCCCATACCTGTTACATAAGCCCAAAATCCTAAAAGGGGCCGCGATCCTACGATCTCTGATTTGTCTTGCGCTCCACCTTCGACAGCCTATTGAAGTCCCAAAAATAGGTCAAACATGACCAAGAATCTTTGAAACTTGGTCAAGGGCCAACATGGTTCGTTGTTGACCTCACCGGAAAATGTGTATAAGGATTCCAGATGAACTGAAGGCGAAGTAACACCGCCTGGGGATCCTGTTGATGAGGATTATCCCTCTAATAAAAGAATGGTCTACCCCATGAAACCTACCTCACGGAAGAAATCCAAAGCTAGTAAGACCAATTTGCACACTGTGCTCACACTCGATGACTTCGACTTCATAATCCCAGTCGTATCAGACGCCTCGCAGGATATTATGTAGAACACAGAAGCCAAGCAAGTAGACATGTATTAAAAAAATGAGACAGAACAATACTGGATTGCTTCCTACTCTGCCACGAAGTCATGGCTGACCCCAGACTGAAACAACATCCTGAAGTTATCTTTCTGTTAGAAACACTTCTAGCCCAATCTGAATCGTTATAACCAATCAGTCTGAAGTCATGATCTCTATTATAAGAGAGACCAAAGTCCAACATACCCTTAAGGTATCTCATCACATGTTTTGCAACAACAAGGTGAACATGTCTGGGTTCTACCAGATACTAACTCTAGGTGGTCACAACAAAACATATATCTGGCCTAGTGTTCATTAGATACATCAACAATCTAATGATTTGTCTATACAACGTAGCATCAACCAATTCTGGAGAAGTATCAACAAGGAGCTTCAACTTTGTTTTCATGGGTGTGTTCATGGATTTACACTCCAACATATCAAACCTCTTCAGTATTTCAATTGCATACTTCCCTTGGTTAAGGAATATCTTCTCGGGGCTCTTCCAGACCTCAAGACCTAAGAAGTAATGCATTATGCCTAGGTATTTCATCTCAAACTCTGCAACAAGCTTCTTCTTACAATTAATGATGAGCTTTTCTTCTCCAGTTAAGAATAAGTCATCCACATACAACAACGATATAACTTCCTCATCATTCATAACCTTGAAGTAAAGGTTAGAATCAACTTTACTCTTGGTAAATCCCAAGCTCGTCAGGAAACTATCAATTCTTCCATACCAAGCTCTAGGAGCTTGCTTCAATCTGTACAGAGCCTTCTTCAACCCGCATACATGAGTGTTTATGTATTTAACTTCAAACCCTTGAGGTTGTTCTATATACACTTCTTCTTCAATAACAACATTTAAGAAGGTTGTTTTCACATCCATATGGTGTAACTTCCACTTCATCTTTGCTGCAAGTGCTATGATGGTTCAGATAGAAGTGTATCTGGCTACTTGAGCAAATGTCTCTTCATAGTCAATGCCTTCCTTTTAAGAAAATCCACGAGCTACATACCTTGCTTTATATTTTTCAATACTTCCATCATCAACATGTTTTATCTTGTATAACCATTTGGAAGATACCACATCTTTGCTCTTCGGTTTGGGAACTATTTCCCATACATCATTCTTTGGAATGGATTGGTATTCTTTTGTCATGGCATATGCCCATTCTTTATTCTGAATGGATTCTTCAAAGCAAGTAGGCTCTTTTTCTATGAGATCACACATCAAAGCCATATAACTGGAGAATGTCTTAGGTTTCTTGAATTGTGTCATGATTCCTTTTGGGGCACCATACTTCTCTCCATCTTGAATAAGTTCCCTTGCCCATGCTGGCTTTCTCTTGTGAGAGATCTTCATTTGGGGAGGTTCTTGAGATTCTATCATATCATGATCTTCTTGAATCTCATCATCAGGGGAAGCTGTGACTTCCCTCACTCATTCTACAACTCTGGGAGCTACAAGATCTTCTTCATATACTTATTCATGCTAACATCTCCTTGATTTCTTGAGTGTTGCATATTCATGAAAGGTTACATCTCTACCAATCTCAATGTGATGGTAACCTGGTATGTAAATTCTGAAGGCCTTTTAGACTTGGTTCTATTCTCTTTTGGAATGTGTACAAATACTGGACAACCAAATATCTTGAGATGGCTTACTTCTGGCTTCTTTCCGGAGAACATTTCTTCTGGGGGTTTGAACCCAAGTGCACTATGGGATAATCTGTTTTGTACATACACTATTGTTCTTGCTACTTCTTCCCATAAGTGCATTATAAGATCTTGATCATGGATCATAGTCTTCACTGCTTCCATTATAGTTATGTTCTTTCTTTATACTACACCATTTTGTTGAGGATTGTAGGGAAAGATGAGCTCCCTCTTAATCCCGATATCTCTGCAAAATTTGACAAACTCTTTTGAGGTGTATTCTCCTCCATTATCTGACATGAGTATCTTGATTTTTATTTTAGAGAGATTCTCTATCAAGGCTTTGAATTCCTTGAATTTCCCAAACACTTCATCTTTTGATTTCAAGAATTAAAACCAAGTCTTGCGAGAATAGTCATCAATAAATGACACATAGTATACATACCTAGTAAGAGAGGTGGATGGAATTGGGACACATACATCTGAGTGGATGAGCTCCAAGACTCCTTCTGCTTTACTATCGCTCTTCGAGAAAGGATTCTTTATGTTCTTTCCTTGTGCACATCCCTTGCACACGCCTTGATGGTCAACCTTGAAACCTGGTAGACATGTAAATGCTTTGCTTACATATGGTAAGCCCTTGTAGTTGATGTGATCTAGTCTTCTATGCCAAGGTTCACATGGACTCTCGGTGGAGTAAGTCAAGGCTGCATCTGAGTGACCTTTTAATTTATATAGGCCACCTTCTTTTGTTCCAATAACAATTGCATCTTCTAGAGTTTTTCCTTTAGGCAACATGAGTACTTTACCATCTATGAATGCAACCCTGAAACCTTTATTATCTAAAGATGAGATAGAAATAAAATTATTTGTCAAACCTGGTGCATATAGTACATCCTTCATATTCACTGGGGTCCTTGAATCAAGTTTGTAATTGGACTCTCCTACTCCTTTGATAGGGTACTCCTAATCATTTCTAAGTGTAACTTTCTGAGGATAGTTCTTTTCAGTAAGGCTAGAGAGAATGTCTCTCTGACCTATCATGTTCTTATGAGCACCACTATATATGAGCCAAGTATCCTCTCGAGGTGACACTGATACCGAGAGGGCAGAGATTAAGACACAATCTTCAATCTTTTCTTTAATCATCTTCGTAGGTGGCTCGTCATATTCCACTGCATGGGCATGGTGTCTTTTGTTGTTTCTCTTCTATCTAGACAATTCTTAGCAATATGTCCCATCTTGTCACTATGGTAACATTGATAAGATGAGAAATATTTTTCTCTTCTTTGACCTTTCTGAAACTTCTGGAATCTTCTTGGAGGGTGAGATTCTTTATGGATGAATCTATTTGGAGAGCGAGACTCCTTATGTGGGTGGGTATCCTTCTTGAAGTGAGACCTTCTCTTCCCTCCTTTAGTATGAGCAGTTAGAGATTGATCTTCATCCCTTAATAGTACTTCTTCTCGGTTAACTACTCTTGCTTCTTCTTGAACACATTCTTCCCAAATACTATCAAATTGTAGTTTCTCCTTTCTGGCACAAATGGTTTGGATGAATGCACCCCAAGGTCTTGTGAGACCATTAAGAGATATCATTATGAGTTCATATTCATTTAGGGTATCTCCAATTGCATCTAGTTGTTCCTTGAATTGAGAGATCCTAGAGAAATAGTCATGATTTGTTTCTCCTTTCTGCATCTTTGTATTCTTGAGTTGAGTTCTCAAGTTCATCTTCCAGTTAATATTTCTTCCTTCATACAATTTGGTTAGCACATCAAACATTTCTTTTGGGTATTCTTAGATGCCACTTGAGGAATAAAGTGATCTTTCATAGAGTCTGCAATGATTCTTTTGGCCCTAACCATGTCCTTTTGGTACTTTGCTTTAGTTGTAGCATCTACGGGTTTTGGTACATTTTCTTTGATGAATCTTGCAAGGTCATTTTCTTCAAGAATGAGTGCAATCCTATACTTCCAGACAAAGAAGTTATCCACACCTTCTAACTTATTAACAAGCTTCGTGCTTGTAGACATCTTGAGCTGGAGCTGGGAAAAATGACCAAAAATTGAAAGTGCTCAGAAATTAAATCTGAACTTACCAGGAGGTGTGCTTGGCTGAGGCAAGTAGCCTGGTGCAGTTGGTTTTCTAAAAATCCAAAATTTACCACTTGAAAATGGGCCTGCGCAAATCTAGATTAGTACTTCTGGTACTGGTTCTCGTTTCCTGTTTTTCTAGTTTTATGGTACCAACCAAAAACTAGGGTTTCACTTCCCAGAGTTGCTAGCCACAGAAAAGGCGAGCTCAAGCTGCCAATAAGTTCGCTAGGCTAGGGTGCAATTCCCTAGGTGGTTTTTGGGCTGAAATTCCTCTTCAACAAAAGCCCTAATTTTCTTGTACGACAACAATGTCATTTTTTCTTATCTAGTGAAAGGTGCTCTCTTCAGCTTAGCTCTGAAACTATGTTAAATTTAGGGAAACTGTTAAGTTTCTTTTCAATTTACTAGATAACAATAGCATAGGTAGGATCACTGAGACAAACACAATCAAAAGATACACAACATTTATCCTAGGAAACCCTCATGGGGGAGAAAACCCATAAAAAAACTCCTTAATATAGATTGCCAATACAATGCCAAGATAAATACCAAACACTAGAGAATAACCAAGATTGAGCAATGCACCTCTCTCTTCCTTCTTCTCCCAATTGTGACTATCTCCAAACTTGCGCACTTGTTGAGTGACTTGAGTGAGTGAGATAATGATGCGCCTTCCACTCTTATTTATACTAGTTGGCAGGCGCTAGGGTGGCATCTCTTCATTGAGCAGGGCCAACCTCTTCGCTCAGTGGCTAAAACCACTTTAATTAGGCCCGGGGGCCGACTTCTTAATTAGAAGCATATAATTAGGGTTTCACCAATCCACAAAAGGGGAATTGGTCTAATACAAAGCCCGACATGATCAATCCACAAAAGGGGATTGATCTATAATATAATAACTCAGCAATAAGTAGAATATTCTTTGCAGTTACAATATTTCAACATAACCATTGTAGTCATTGACATTCTATGGATGGGTTGTTGTAATATCAAATTATTTGGGCTAAGTACTCCTTTTTCTTAGTGGGTTTTCCCCACTTAGGTATTTTGTTCCATGTCATGTGTGATTGTTGTTTTCTTTCTTTGTGGTTAACATATCGGGGCAACTCATGGATGAAGTACAAAATCTAATCCAATGATTTTGTTAGTTAATATAGTGCATGTGTAGTCATTTTCATAATTTTATTCAGTGCATATCATTTGCATTGATTATCACATTATGCCATTTTATGTTATCTCTCTTTACTCATACCACATTATTGTAGTTTTGACTTCGTTTGTATTTTGAAGTAAATTAATGCATAAATGATTATTCTAATCCAATAAGCATTAGAAATTGTTAGTGATATCATTATAAGCGGTTTTAATCATACTCACTTGACTAATAGGTTGATTGTTTTCCCTATTTTGTAGGTTGGGAACACTTTTAGACACAACATTTGAGGGGCACTCATTAGCTCACAATGACCTCTCATGATTATTACCCTAGTGAACTTCGATGGGAGTCTTGGGGGCTAAGCTTAGAAAAAGTTGTGCTAAGAAGGTTGTGAGTAGCTACTTGAAAGAATGGAACCAAAGAGGAATGTTCAAAGCATGGGAAACCCTAATTAGAACCAAGGTGACAATGAAGAAATGGAGATCCCCAAAACTGATAGAGAGAGATGACCACCTAAGAATGGTTGAGATATGCCAGATGTAGAGACCCCAACAAAAAAAATTGAATTTGAAAAAGCACTAGAATTTGAACAAGAAATGTCAGAGAATGAAAAAATGAGTCATTAGATGATTCTACCAAGTATTGTAAGAAGTATAAGGAGAAGCCTTGACGTGATAAGTATTGGTACAAGGACCACTACTATGAGGGGGAGAAGTGAAGTGAAAGTCAAACCAAGGCATAACTAATCATTGAACTATATCTCCAAGCTACCTACTTTTGCTAGAACATGGAACACAAAAGATAATCTATTTACCCTTAATACCTTTGGGGAATCAATTGGGGAAGATGATCTCTTAACCAAATGGGTAACTTTCAAAGGAACTCTACAATATGTCATACTTTCATGATATTGAATAGATGATAAAATTATCCTTTAGAAGTTGGATCTAAGTGCTTGCCTAGTTTTGGGAGTTGTATTGGTATCCCACAATAATCCATTGGATTTTGTAAAGCTAAAAGGAAAAAAATAGTTGTGTGGGAAAACTATCTAACAATATGACTCTTGATTGAAAGAGCTACTTGACCAATTGGAGTATCAAATCCTGAAGCTTGTATGAATCAATTGGTTCATCTTAGATCTTTGTCATATCATCCAACAAAACTTGTGAGGAACCATAACTAGATCATATAGGGAAACCCTAGATAAAACCATTAATATGGAATACAAAATGGAGCCAGCTATACAAGACAAGGAACACTAGAAGGAGGAATGAACTCAAGAAAAATTAAATGAAGATAAACACCATGGACCTAAAAATTCTAAAGATGAGAAACAATAGGATATCCAAAATAAAATAAATAGGAAACACAAAAACCCAAAGAAGTTGATTAAGTCCAAATTCTATCAAACATGTGATACCAATGAACAATCTTAGAACAAATGTCAACATAACCCAAACTTACCAAGGCTATTTTCCCATCAAGAAAGGCAATCTTTGAGATTTTTATAAGTCCCTCAAGGGATGAGACTGATATCAAGAGCATAACCATATCAACTATTCTCCAAATCCAAGAACATGAATCAACTCTTGTATCATGACTATTCCCAGATGAAGGAAAACATGCAAATGTTTTCCATGTGGGGCTTGGATATACATAAATGAAAATTGTATTTTAGCATCCCAAAATATTTTTTTGTTATTATGTGGTCCTAATACTCATGATGGAGTGGATTGTCCAGGATTGAAAGATCAACAAGAGAGCAACTATAAAATGATTCAAGTAATAGAGAAAACCATGCATAAGGAGGCCTTTATTGCAACATGAGTTAAACCTAATAGATACATATAGGCCATATCCAAGGAAGAATCGATGAGGACCGATGATGAACATGATTTTTCTAAATAAAAGAGAGCACCAAGGAAGGCACTGTTAAGAACCAAATATCAAGATAGCATAGAAAAACCTCAGAATAAG
>CBVK0100772975.1:0-13853 GCA_900067695.1 Picea abies | reverse complement strand
ACCGAGATCTACACTCTTTCCCTACACGACGCTCTTCCGATCTCACCCAGTCTCGCAATAATCTATTTTCTCCCACGTCTATGCTTTGTATGGCCATTGTATGAAGCTTGTCGAAGACACTAACTTTATTATGGATTCAATGAACCTCTGGTTCCTTCATACTTTCCATTACTCTCCTTCGTCGTCTCCATTTTGTGCAATTAATGCGGCGTCTCGTCGATCCTTTCTGGCATTCAATTCCGCATTCCTTTGTCATTTAGTACTATTTTTGTCATCTTTAATTTTTCCTCTTGTTTCCATTTTGGACAGACCATTTGTCTTTTCTTCTTCAGGTTTGTATTCCTAAGTGTACGTGCCTCTTCTCCTTTCGACGCACTATACCTTTGTTGGTATCATCTTTGTTTTTTAATACGCGGTGACTTTCTAGTTGTGGGTGGTTGACTGTCCTTGTACAACTTTAATCGACTCTTGTTGATCATCCCTTTGATTTCTGCACCCACTAAGTCTTTCAACTGTACAACTCCCCCATTTGTGACAAATTTTACTTTGTACGGTCCTAACCAATGCATTTTGAGTTTTACTTGGTGTTGAATGGATTTGTTGTCATACATCAACACTAAATCTCCTTCCTTGAAAGTTTTCTTCTTGATGTTTCTTTCATGCCAAGATTTGTTTCTTGCTTTATGAACTTGTTGGTGGAACCTTGCTAGGATTTGTTCTTCCTCCATGGTCATCAAATGATTTAGTATCTTCTGTACTTCACCTCATTCTGTCATATGTGTAATTGTTTCTACGAGCAAATTGAGTACCAAAAATTCTAATGGAACCACTGCTTCTTTGCCATATACTAGTTTAAATGGCGTGTGCCCTGTTAACTTCTTGCACATGGTCCTGTAGGCCCACAATACTGCTCATATTTTGAGGTCCCAATCATCCCTATTGACATTACATATCTTTGCCAATGCATTCTCAAGGATTTTGTTAAATGCTTCTACTGTGCCATTTTCCTGTGGGTGATATGGTGTGCTCTTATGATGATGGCCTTCAAACTCTTCATTCATAGCATTGATAGTGTTGTTAATGAAGTGTGTGCCTTGGTCTCTCATAAAAATTCTTGGGCACTCAAATCTAGTGATTACTTGTTCAAATAGAAAGTGTGTTGTTATTTATATGTTTCAATCCTTCATTGGTGTTTCTTCCACCCATCTTGTCATGTATTATGTCGCGGTGATAATGTACCTTGCTCATGTTATTTTTGCGGGTGGGTTGATTGGTCCCACAAAGTCTATTTCCCATTTATCAAATGCCTACAATGTTAGCTGTGGTCGTAATGGAATCTCATCCCTTCTATTGGGTTTACCAACCCTTTGGCATACATCACATCTCTGGCAGTACTCCTTTGAGTCTCTATGAGCGGTCGACCACCATAGTCCTGTGCACAATACCTTCTGCATGGTACCTTTGCCTGTGTAATATCCTCCTACTATTCCCTCATGGGCTTCTACTAAAACTATTGGTATTTTGTGTTCTAAAACATATCTTCGCAATATGTTATCTGCACCCATTTTGTATAAGTGTCTTGCGATCAGTTGATAGTCTGCAGCTTGAAATACTAGGTTTTTATTCTGCATGGTGTTATATTCCTATGGTACAGTACCTATGATCAAGTATTGAATGATATCTACAAAGTATTCATCAACAATCTAGAATAAAAATAACTGTGCATCTGAGAATTTGTCCTCTAAATTTGTAGGTTCTTCTCTGTTTGTGACCCTTGATAGGTGGTCAGGTCCTGCATTCAATTTTCCTGGATTGACTCGTGTCTTCAAATTGATTATGGCCTAGTTTTAAAAAACCCAATACAAACCAAGCAATGTTGGATATGGTGTTGTGTCATCCACTATTTCAATCACTTCAAAGTCTTATTTAGTGCGCACTCCATCCAGGTCTACTATCACTCCTTTCAGTATACCAATTGGTAGGACTTTGTGTTGGTTTGCTAGTTTCAGTTGCACGGGTGAATATCCTAATGTGGGTTCTCCCATACATTGCCATCTCTTCTTTGGTAGTACATTAACTTTAGATCCTAGATCTAGTATGATATCTCCCATGTTGAAATCTCTGATGTTTGCATTCAGTCTGAACTCCTACTTTTTTTTCTCCTTGTATGTAGGTGATTGAATGTTTTTTGTTCTATTTTTCCTTCTGTCTCTATACTACATATTTATAATATTTTTTGAAATATTTTGACATATGATGGATCATTCAATACTTTTACACATGATTGCAAGAAGCCTTTGATTATACTTACTTGTCCCATGGGTTGAATTTCATTGGTATGATCCAATAACAATGGAATCTCGTACTTTTTTTCTTCCTTTCTTTGCTGCACAGTTGAAGTCGACGCAATGTCATCCTTATGAAATTCTTGTCTAGCTTGCTTAAATATCTCCTTCTCATTCTGTGCATTGAACTGCTTCCTTGGTTTGACGTTCTTCTTCACCCACTGGTGTTGTACTAGCTCTTGTTGGACTGTGTCATTTCCTACTTTAGCTCCTCCGCAGGTAACTATGTTCATGTTCTATCCTTCATCCCTCACTTCGGTTGAAATCCACTGAACATTCTAGTTTTTATGGTTCTTATTTTCCTATATCTTTACTAACAATGTCGAACATTCTTCCATATCATGGTCTGATGCACGGAAATACATACAAGTTGCTTGTGGAAGTGGACATTCCCTTGCATAATGTCCTAGTTTTTTACATTTGTGACATACCACTAGTCCTCTACCTCTTCCAAAACCTCCTCTCGCTTGTCCTCCACCTTTGTAGCCTACTCTATCTCCTCTTTACACATTATACTGAGGCGTCTGATTGTACTGTGCGGTATTGTACTGAGGTTGTGTTGTTTTGTACTGTGGTTGCATGATATTGTATGGTTGCGGTGAAGTATTATATTGCTACTTCATAGTGTTGTATGGGGATGGAACTTGGTTAAATTGTGGCACGGATTCCCAATCATCATTTCCGCCTACACTCTATATACATCTGATGTCCTCTCTCGCATCAAATCCATAGTTCTACAATCTTTGTCATCATGACCCACTGAATTGAAAAAGTTGCAATATGAACTCTTTGGGATTGTCTAGTATTTCTACATCATTGGGAATTGATATGGGTCATGGCCCAATTTCTTACAGATTTCACACCATAGTCCTCCTATTGGTAACAGATTTGGCATTCCTGCTGCCATATACTATGTGAATGTTGGACATTCATTCTTGTGGTGTCCTTTCATCCTGCATGTAGTACACCAAACGACTTCTCGTTTATCCTTTCTTTTATTCTGGTTTAGCTAGAATGTTAATTTATACAAATCCTCCTTCAGTTCTTCAATGGTTGGATACATCTATTGATATTGGTTTTCTTCCAGTTGCAGGGATACCTACAGAGCCTCTACCTACGTCTGAAACTTGTGTTGTCGCAATGGGTATTTTAAGTGTGGTAGTAGTGAATTGATGAACATGTGTCTATGTTGCATATAGGTCATGAGATATTTCAACTTTCCATTCATTCAATTGAATCTTTGTTCAATATACCATACAGATTCTCCCAGTTTTTGTCTAATTTCGATCATCTTGTTCATGTAATGATCTTCTGAACTTGGCTTCTGGAACTCATTTATCGACAATTTCTTGATGTCTGCAATTGTTCTTGTTTTCCATAGTGGATTTTTTGTAGCTAAACTCATATACCATTCCAGTGCGCGATCCCTTAGTGTAATCACTAGTTGTGGGAGTTTAATATCTTCGTCTGTGATATGTTTTTCTTCCCAAATATTCTCACAAATGAACAAATGTTTTTTTGGGTCCTCCAACACTTCTCCTTTAAATTATGGTAATCTGATTGTGGGATCATGTCCTGCCATTATGAACACTGAACTACTACTTCCAGACGGTGTATATACTTGACTAGTGCTTCTTGAACTGGCTCCTCTAGTTGTTTTTCCTTGTGTAGACGTACTTCCTTCTGTCTCAAAATCTGGTTGTCTAAACGATGGTGTTCTCTTTGGTGTATTAGTCACACATGTGTTTATGGGTTCCAAAATAACATTAATATGGATAGGATTGTTCCCTTTTCTTCACATTCTTGGACCTCTCATCTTCCTCTCATATGTTGTGCACATAATTTCCTTAATCTAATCCACAGCATGGAGATCCTCTACCTCTTCCTCGTCACTCACCAAGCCTTCCCTCACGGCTATGGCTCTCTTCTTGGTATTCACCTTGTATTGGGAGGGTACTCCGCTACGTGTCTTTACAAATGTCTTCATGATCCATTTGATATGGTTGCCATGCATGATGATTGGTCCAAGGTTTAATCCTTCTTCCCTTATCCTTTCCTCCTTCCATTTCTCCTTTTTCTATTGTTCTTCCCCCCTTCCCCCATGCACACAGGGAAGTTTAGTTGTCCAACTCCATTGTCATTACACCTTTATTGTATAACATTATCTTAATATAAGTATACACTAATCTAATATACCTTCCTTGAGGCCCACATAGAAACTCTCACTCTGTTGCATTGTACGACTTCGTTGTATCTACTGCAAACTTTGTTATAAATCCTGCCACAAAACTGTCAAGCCAAAAATATACTGCACGGGTGAATTTGTTGTTCATCTGTTGTAATTGTTCAATCTTTATTGGGGTCCACTCTAACTATCAGATCCATTTTGTTGTGTGGTTATCCTTCAACCTTAGTATCCACTCCTACAATAAGTGTGGAAAATCATAGAAAAAGACTTCATGTAAATCGGTAAACACGTATTTATCAAGATATTTACAGGGTGTTACTCTAGGGTTATTGTTATATTTTTGTGCAAACTCCAACTCTTTTGTCCTTAGACAGATTTCAATCTATTATTTTGTGTGATTACATAGTATCAACATCCTCTTCTAGTGGCTCATTTCTTTCCTCTCTGCTTTAATATTCTCTTGATCCGCCTCCCACAAATAACAAATCTTCGACATATCTCATCTACTCAATCCTCTTATGTTCCTACCAATGATAATGGAACCATTTTTTGGTTGATTATATATCCTTTTTGAGATTGTATCTTCATCTTGAGTGACCTAGGGTTCATGTTTGTTCGGGGTTCCAACAAAGCCTCTAAACCTATCGGCCCTCATGTTTGTTCAAGGTTACAACTCTTCTTAGTTGGTTTGAGCTCTATTATGAGGTAGACTTATCACACCAGAATCCTCAACCTATGATCTAACCCTCGATATCTACCCTCTTCATTCATATCTATTTCAATAGCTTACAAAATTAGGTCATACAACAAAATATTACATCTCATTTGCTTCCTCACATCCCTCTCTTTTCGCTATCTCCCTCTATGAGAGCTAGGTATCTATATTTATACATTCTTGGCTCGCCATCCATTAAAATGCATTGCAAAAAATCTAACCCTAACGTCGTTAGGTCTTCCATGTGTGTGTGCATTCTACTCTTCCTTCCAGTTGTCGCTTTTCTCGTGCATGCCTTATTTCCAAAAATAACCTTTCTTTTCACTTTGGCCTACTTTGAACAGCTGGCCAGTCACAAATGACTTGGATCTTAGCTAGATAAACATGTACCCCATTCTCATCAACAATGTATCCCAAGTATTGAACCATGTTCATGCAAAAAGAGCATTTTTCCAAGTTGGCATATAGCTTGTACTGTCGTGGAGTGCTCAAAACCTATTGAATATGCCGTGTGTGCTCCTCCCACATCCTGATGAATATGATGATGTCATCCAAATATACCACCACAAAGGAGTTGGTGAATGGTCTCAATACACCATCCATCAACCTCATCAAAGTGGTTGGTGCATTTGATAAGCCAAATGGCATGACTAGCCATTCGTAGAGACCTTCTTTAGACTTGAAGGTTGTCTTCCATACATTAGTTGGTTCTATGGGAACCTGGTGGTAGCTGTACTTTAGGTCAATCTTACTGAATAACTTTTATCCCTTGAGTTGGTCAAGAAGGTCATCAATACTGGGAATGGGGTAGCAGTTCCTGACTATGATTTTATTTAAGGCTTTGTAATCAATGTAGAGTTGCCAAGTCCCATCGTTATTTTTCACCAGTACAATCGATATTTCACAAGGGGAGGATATGGGTTTGATGTGCCCCTTTTTAAGAAGCTCTCGGATATGACCCCTAATTTCATCATTTTCCATCAACGAGCATCGATGGACTGGTCCATTAGGTAGAGGTGCATCGGGTGTCATATCAATTGGATGCTTGACTTGATAGTGTTTTGGTACCCTTGTAGGTGAGGAGAAGATGTATCTGTATTATTACAAGATCTCGCCCACTTTCTTCTAATACATAGAGAGGCTCTATGTGGATGCCATGGATGTGGCAATGACCTTTTCCTTACTGTGAGAATGGATTACAAAGAAGATGAAATTCTCGGTCTTTTAAATGACCTTACTTCATTTCTTAGTAGAGATTAAAGAAATAACAGTAGGCGGCACTATGTCTTCTATCCTGTACGATTGTCTACCCAAAGTAATAATAAAACTACAGAGTCTAGACTCATACAAAGAATGACGCTTCCACAAATATGATTTTCCTAAAAGAACATAAAAAAATTCAAGGGGAGCAATATCACACAGTACCTCATCTTTGAAAGGCTTGATGTCATAGGGAAAATGACATTGTTATTTTCCTTGGCAAAGACAGTCGATGGTGTAGGGAAAGTCCAATTGCTTGATGACCTCTATAGAAATCAAGTTCTTCTTACTACCTCTATCGACAATGAAATGAAGTGGATCCCCCTTTACCCACATCTGCAAAAGAGGTGTTCCCCTTCCTTTTGTTCTTCTAGTTCTCTTGGACAAAATTTGGTGGTAACGATAGTGTAAATGGGTTCAACATCGATAATATGCTCCCCTCCTTTAGGATTTGATTTAGAATTAGAATCGGCCTCTGACTCAGGAGCCTTCAGTTTGTCCATGAGTGACTGCTTGGAGCGACATTCTTCGGTGTTGTGCCAAGGGATTTTATGGTAATCACACCATTTTCCCATGTCCTTCTTCATCTTATCATTGTCCTTCTTGTGTTGCAACTTGGACTGGTTTTCTTGAGGACGGTCATCTTGATTCGGTCCCTTGCTGTGTGGGTTGGGGTTGCCTTTTCCCTACTTCAGTTTGTGAGGGGTTTGCAAATCCAAACTCACATTTTCTTCTTAAATTTCTATAAGTTGTGCCCAATGAGGTGATTTCTAGAAACTCCATTTCTATTTGAATGTATTTGTGCAAACAATCATGGTATTTGAGCACCATATGACTATTAGAGTCTTTGATACCCAATTTGGTGTGCATGGTATGGAAAATATTGGTGAAAAATGGTACTGTCTGGTCCCTTTCTTGACGTAGGGTGGTCCATCTAGTGTACTGGTCCTCATAGCTTCCAATAGGGTAGTATTGTTCTTTAATGGCATCCCGGAAGGAATCCCATGTAGGGTCCACCACAAACATTATAGATTCCTCTACAACCATTTTCTCAAAGTAAGTATCCCACTAGTCTTTAACATGGGGAACGACCTTGAGGAGTGCAAAAGTTATATTTTCCCTATCAAAAAAATTGTGGACTGAAAAATACCCTTCGAGTAGATTCAACCATTTATCTATAGCATCCGCATCTATTAGTCCTTCAAATAATGGAATATCAAAATTTATGTGTACCTTGAAGGGGGTTTCATGGTCGCTTGATGAATATGCTTCTCTTGTGGGCATTCGTCGAAGGATATCCATGAAGTTGTCCATCATTTCATTCCTTTTTTGTGTGAGGGCTTCCTCGAGAAACATTTTAATAGGATATCCTGCCCCATCATATTTCTTTTCGTCCCCCATGGGTTGTTGTCAGGATCGGCGCGACGGATCTTGCAATGGATCGATTGGTTTGAGTCCCAACTTCTTGTACCCAGATCTTGTTGGGGAAATGAATAGAGAAAAACAAATGAAGAGAATACCACTACGATACCACTGATCCATATTTATGAGTGAAATGAAGTGATTAACAGATTGAATACAATATACACAGAGATATGAAGAATAATAGAAATATCTAGTGAAGAATATCTTCTATTGAATAATGAAATAGGTTGAATCTGTAAAACTGCAGAACTAAAACACTTGATCGAATGGTGGTAGCTATATTTGAGAAGATATGTGGCTACTACATGGATCCGTTTGAGAAGAATGAATTACAATGAGGCTCTAGAGGCCTTTTTTATATTACTCATGAATTCCAAAATCCTAGACATCCAAAAACCTAACCCTAGGGGGTGAAACATCAAAATTCATGTGGGCCCCTATGGGTAAGTTGATACCTCATCTTCCTGGGGTAGTAACATTTTCATATGACCTCTTTTTAAGGTGCATGATATCCTGCTGGACTGTTCTTTCAGAGAACTACACATTCCATAGTCAAACTTTGACTCCATCTATAGTTTGATTGTGGTGATCCAAAAAAAATATTGTTTAGGCCTCCAAAATGGCCCTGGAAGTACAACAAGATGTGATGACATGAAAACATACAAAATAAGATAGTTGGATTAGGTGAGATGCCACCAATATCCACCTGAAATAAGTGTAGGGCTTTAGACAACCCCAGAAGTGTAGAACCCACAATTACAAAGAAGTACAGAAGAATGTGTTGAAATAAAAATGGACAAGAGGAGCCAGTTGGAATAGGTGGGTGGCCACCAATATCCAACTAGATCACAACACCATCAAATACCCCTACTACAATGTTAACATGTGATATTTTCAATTCCAAGAATACAAAATAATTCTTTCCACATTTCAAGTCAATGATGTGATTTTCCTTCACTAGAAAAGACTAATTAGTGACACCTTTAGACTATAGCTTAACTATAGCTTAACTAAGTACATTCTTCCTACTTTTACCATTTTTAAAAAATGATAACAAATAAACAATGTGTTATTGTTAATTGAATTTAGCAAAATGATTTGATCTATTTGTAAAATCCACAAATAACACCTACTAATAAAACCACCTTTACATATAACTTAGCTTAAATTGGCACAACAATATCATTAAATATTACTTTACATGTTATATTATCCAAAATTCAAATGATGCAACTCTAACAACACCTACAATGTAATGACACGTTACTTAAAGTAATAAAACCACAAAGTAATAATAACAACTTTTATCTCTACAACAACAAATACAAGTACTAAACAAGGAATACCCTCATCATCTTCATATGGAACATTTGTAGGTAGTTCAGAGGAATTAGCAAGGGCATTGACTAATCTAAATGCTAAAAGGATTGAGCTAAATGAATCAAGAAGGGTGGTTTCAACTTATGACACTGAGATCAATCTTTTCACAGAGCATATTTGGGAAAAGGAAAGACAACTCAAAGAGATATAGGGATCAAAAGAAAAATTGCAGGAAGATTATGATACATTGAAGAACAAGATTTATGGAAAAACCTATTTAATGGGAGCATGCCATATAATTTGGGATAAAATTATGGAACAGGTGAATAATATGTGGAAATTATTTATAATAATGGAAGAAGAGGTTAACATAGTCAAGAAGGTTGAAAAATATATTGTAAAGAGTGAACAATAATTATGACACAAGCCTCAAGTTGCCAAAAAAATCAATAGAGTTCTTAACTCCAAGACAAAAGAGGAATTAAACCAAATTGGATTTAAATATAGAACAAGTACAATTATGGATTTTGAAATGGTTCTTACCAAAAGGAACTTAATTCAACAAGTTCAAAGTAAATTTATTCACCTTCAAAAAAATGTGAAATGGTATAAATCTCATCATGAAAAGATGGTGGAAATGACATTACCTTAATACTATGGTAAAAATGTTATTTTCTTTCTCTACCGGAATATCAACAATTTTTTATCTCAGCAAGGGAAAATGTAAATACATTCAAATGAGTTACTGGGATATTAAAAGGTCAAACCATTTTTTATCTTTTAGATGCTGACTTCTTTTTATTGTGGCATTTGAGAAATATATTCCAAACTACTCCAATGTATGAAGTATGTACCGAGCTAGAGAAAGCTTATAGAAGAATGACATCATGAAAATATCCTTCGAATCAAGAATGGGAGCAGTTTGCACAACTCCAATGACATGGCCAACAACATGGAGAAAGATCAGGGATTCCAAATCTTTTCCTTAAGTTTTGGGATTTAGCTTGTCTACTTTTTGTAATTTTCACTTAAGACTAGGAAAATGTAACCAATTTGGTTACATGCTTTGTATCTATAAAAGAATAATTGAAGAATGGAAGAGGGACCTCTCGACCTTGTATGTAATTGAACAATTTCCAATAAGGAGATCAATTTTCTATAGAAATACATGAGATTATGTTTCTCATTTCTTTGAGTTGTGTTCTTTCTATGTGTTGTTTCTCATGTTATCATAATTATTCTTCTTCAAATTATTGTGTTTAAGTTATGAATGGTTGCAATTTAGTACTAATTCTAATGTATTTTATCTATTGAACATTTATTCTGGTATAGACTTTCCTCTATTATATTATGAGAAAAATAAGACATACATCTTCATATTTGTTTATTATTCATTAATTTGTTTCATAACTTAGATTCACATTTCATATTCCTAGTATTGAAATTAAAGTAAGAGTTATCAAGATTAGATACCTTACTTTATATTTCAATTTTTTTTTCTTGCATTCTTCTTTTCATCTCTTGATTATTTATAAAGACTTAAAGAAAGAGACATTTCCTCTATATTTATGATGATTATATTATTGAAATTTCACTCTTATTCATAGAAAGAAAACAAATATCAAATTAATTATCATTACATTGAGATTCCTAACATTGTTCTATGAGTCTAGAACAAATATCAGGAACAACATATTTTTCATGTCATTGTCAAGGAGAGGAATTGAAATAACATTTTCCCTGGGGTATGACCAATATTAGATCTAATTTTGTAGGGTGAACATAAATAAGACATCAAAAGGCTCTTCAACAATTCACATGGAAACTCTACACTCTCGAGGACCTACTTATTTTTATTGGCAAATTCACTTCTTCAATGCTGGCATTCGAGAGAAATAATATCAAGCAGAACCTAGACAAAAAAACAAACTACACCTGTCTCAAATCCAAAAAATGTACTAAAGCCTAAGGGGTATTAAAGACAAACTTATGCATTAGCAAGCAAGGTTTATCATCCCAACACTATTCAATCTAAGATTACTTCTTCTAAAATAAAAATTAGTATTGTTGAGCCTAAACTAGTAACATTTGAATTTGAAGTTGGTCCATCCAAGATTCATACTAAAACTTTTGAAGAATTAATTATTATTGATGAATCAATAGCTAGTTTTGTTTATGATGTTATCATAATTCTTCTTCTTCAAAGTATTGTGATTAAGTTATGAATGGTTTCAATTTAGTACTACTTCTATTGTAGTTTATCTATTGAACATTTATTCAGGTATAGACTTACCTCTATTATGTTGTGAGAAGAATACGACCTACCTCTGCATATTTATTTATTATTCCTTAATCTATTTCATAACTTCGATACACATTTCATATTCCTAGTATTGAAATTAAAGTGATATTTATCAAGATTAGATACCTTACTTTATATCTCAAAATATCATAAAATAATAGATGTACACACCATGTACAAAATGTCAACGTGTAGCACGATTTCAATATAGATAAGTTACACAATAACTCTTTAAAGAATAGGGGAACCCGCTACAAATAACCAAATACATTTCATACTTCACAATTATCATATCAATAATGAATACATGATCTCTTATATATAGCTATTCACACTTGCACATGAGGCCCCTTTATCACTAGGCTGACCCTACTACATATGTATTTACACATTACATGTACATTTAGGACCATATATGCCCCCCCTTGGGGTCATATAATATACATTTAGGAATATATATATTCCCCCCTTGGGTCACAACATTTGATGCTTACATAATGAAATATCAAGGTCCAACCTTTTGTTATTAATAAACCCTATAGGGTCATATTTCCAAGTTTTTCATTTTTCAAGACCCAATTCTTGTAACATTGTTTCCAGCACCTGCAATGCTAACCTTCTATGCATAATAAAAGTTCCAATCTCCCTTTAGGGCTTAAAGTTACTATTTTTTTGGGGGGGAATAAAATGAACCTCGTCAATATTAAGACTTTGCCTTATGAATTCTAAAGCAAAAAATCTCATGGTTAAGAAACTTGGAACTTTAAAAGGTTTAACCTATGCACCATACATTATTTTCTCTATATGTTCTTTGAAAAAGAACCAATATCCTAATTGAGTCTCTAAGGATTCATGCAACAACTTTTTAATTGTTGGGAAAATTTTGTGGGGACTCTGCTCATGAAAAAGAGTATAAACTATAAACATGAATGAATTTACATAAACAGAAAAACCCACATTTTAAGGTTAAATTCTTACTAGGGGAGTCCAATGAATAACTGATGCAAGTTCTCCAACTTCATTTGAAGTCTCTAGATAAACCAAATACGTTTGGAAATAAAAATATATGTTTAAAGGCAAATCCTTAAGTTGTTCATGAATAGACTTTGAAACAAATTATGCAATGCAAAATCTAGCCATCATTCATGTGGTAGGAGGGAAAATTGCTCTGATAAACCCTAAAACAATATTGTCAACATTTTTATCAGAGTCATAACCAAATATTGATCATATCATACAAACAAATTATTGTACATCCGGTGTGAGAATACTGGTTTTGTAGGTCTTTAGATCACAAGAGATACCAATGTTATCTTTCATCAAAGATTGAACAAACAACTAGCGTTCTTGGATGCTTAAATGATTAAAAATAATGACTAAGGTTTCTTCATTAATAACTTGACCATCTTTGAATTTTGAAACCCTAATCATCTGAGAAATAAAATCATTCGTGATATCAAATAATACAGTGCCATTCTTTTTTACTAGGCTTCTCCTTGATGAAATATATCTTTGAGCACACCAATGTACGAATTTCGGGAAATTATAGACTTGTAGAACCAACAATTGAGCCAAGTTCGAACCCCAAATGCTAAAAGAGTCATTCAATTGTGTATACTTAGTTTGGGATTGATTATGTAGCTCATATAGATCGAAAGAAACTTTAAGATAAAAAATATGGAAATCTTTTTCCTCTAGAAAGGTCTCTATGCTCAATAGGGTTTTTGACTCATTTGAGACTAATGATTTCAACATTTTGCTAACAGGAGTAAGGAAATAAATGCCTTTATCTCTTACTTGGGAGGATGACTGACTAAAACCCTTTGTTTTGTTGGTGAGGTTTTTGTTAAAAACTATTATTTGATGAAGAGTTTTGTGCTTGTAACAGTGACAGTCAAAGGCCAATGAGAAAAGAAAAACAAAAGATATTTTTTGATATTTTGTATTATTTAAACTTAAATATGATTAAGCAAACAAAATAAGATTATTTACATAAACTAATCTAAATACAAAACATAATTACTTACCTGACACCAACAGTTTTCGAAAATGGTAAGCATGTTTACTTTTTTACACTACACGTGATGTGATGAATAGTTTTAAGAGTGGTTTCGTCAATCACGCCATGACCTGATCTTTCGCACGTCACACATGTGGTATTCCTTGTCATGCCACTGTACGCAGAATCACTTCGATTAAACTTCGCTTGTTTTTAAAATGTACAAACCATTATTGCACTCGCCTTTTGATCAACAAACCAGATTACACATGCCCTATCACCATATATATATATATATA
>CBVK0100772974.1:0-12011 GCA_900067695.1 Picea abies | reverse complement strand
TATATATATATATATTTCTAAAATTAATTCGTAAAACTATATATTTACAAATTCCTAATTTAATAAATAATAATCTATTTACAAATAATTATATAAAAAACTATATTTACATAAAAATAAAAATAAAAACTAATACTTATTTTGAATTAGAACAAAATTAAATATTTACTAAGGAAATTGTTTTTCTACTGCAAGGAAGAGTTAAACTAAGACTAATGTAATTAAAATATAATAATTTTTTTGAAACTTTTATTCTATGTCCTAACACCTCTAATGCATCATGAGAGACCGTCACTAGCCTGCATACATACATACATAATTTTAAGGCCTCAGAAACTTTAGTAATTTTTTAAATATACAAAATTACCATGAAAAATAATGGGTAGCTCACGAGATAATTATTATCTACAATTAAGAAAATTTGTTGAAAGAAATTTTGTTAATTAAACACTAAACTAACATCTTAACACTTGTAAACATATGCATTATATTTTAAAGGAAATGTATTATACTATTATTAGAAGAACATGTTTTTTTTTAGCTATACAAATTTTCCATAAATAGAAGTTATATTGTCGATTGGATTACACACATCCTTCCTAACATTAGGGGGTTGATGACCTAGGGTTGATCAAGACTTGACCAACAAGGCAACGACATATCAATATTTAGTTTAATACCAAAGAAGGTCTCACTCGAGACATTGTGAGAATCATAGAGAGCATTTGGTATTGTGTTGGATATGAAGGGATAAAGTAGACAAGGAAGCCACTCATGCTATCATTCATTCATTTAATAATGATCCATTAACATAGTAACTACACAAATCATTAACACAACCATCCATTTAACTCAAAAAATATATATTCATTAACAGAGACAAATGCAACTTTATATTATCTCCATTATTCCTCGGAATGCATGCCAAACCAACTTCATATTACATAGGAAATTGCGCTCTAGGCACTATGTTTCATTCTACAGAAAAAAACATTACATTGTGTCATGCACTCTCTTCTCATGATCTTTCCTACTAACTAATGACAATACATACTCTAAACATGAATTTTTTCTATACTTACAGAGGACTCTTACAAAAAATAGAATAGCTCCATTCAAAACTTGGATCGGACTATTATAAAACTCAAACATACTCTCTCTTTTTCCAAAACTGGACTGCTCTCTTTTCTTCTCTGCTCCAGTCTCTTGAACGATCGCCAATTCTGCATGCTTCTTCTATCCATATGAAATCCATGTAACCTCCTTGGGGTATGGAAATCCTAACAAAATTGCCAGCTTAACCATCATTTTCCCCACGATCTCTCATGTTGTCTTTGTTCATTACCCGAGAATATTCCCGAAGATCTTCTTTTGATTTGACTTGCACATGGTATCTTTTAGATCTTCTGCGCATAGTACAATATTCGATTAGTGTGTGTTCCTACCTCATATCATGCAACTACTGATATGCAAATGCAAAAAGGATGTGCACACAAGCTGAGATATCTGCACATGCAACTTACTCAAAACCTTCAGTGCCAACATGCCCCCAACACTATTATTTGGTTTGTCCTCAATCCAATGACATTATTCATGGTGTGCATGAGGAAATAGATGGGACTATATTCACGATTTCTTGGAGGAACACAAGGAATTGGATATCAAACTCATCAAATTTTTCATCTAGCCTATGAGTAAGATGGATGAACTCATATTTTCATGTGTTGTAACCTGTGGGGATTGGAGATTAATAAGATCCATATTTTCAAGCTTAGGAGCGGCCACGAATGTGTTGTTTCAAGATGTGTATAAAATATTTGGGCCTTATCGACCACTTCATTGGAAATTCCTGAGATGGTTTTTTGTTCCCATTGAGTTGTAGTAATTTCTCTTTTTTTGTTGGTGATGGATATCATCATAGATTGACGCTCACTACGGGTTAATGATGTCAGTTTTCTCTCTGCAAGGCAACCTTTATTTTTGTAACACATATCTGTTCATCACTGGTTCCAATCTCATGGGATTCTGGAGGTGATTTGAAAGTGTGAAACTATACTCGACTATCCCTGAAAAGTCCTTTATCCATGCTTGGCCTTCTTGGAGTGCGACTTCAACTATGGAGATATGTCACCATAATTATGTATCCTTTGGTGTATACTACTAGACCTTCTCACAAATCTCTAGGTTCTTTGACTCCCACACCTAGAAGTGCACTTTGACTATGTGAATTTTCTGAAACATGGATACATCCAAGACCTTGTCTGCTATTCTAGGAACTTGCATGCACATTTCATCGATTGAGCTCGGGATCTCTTTCCGAGAAGTAGTGGTTGCATCGTGATGAGATTTTGTCTCAATGTATGCATATACTTTAGTTTCATACAGTGCTTTCAAGGCTTGATGGGCATTGATATTGCATGTGCGTCTCATCATGTGCAGTGAGATATAATTGATGTTGCTGCTAAAGTTTCTCATGAGCCAGACTAAGTGTTTGGTATCATTATCCTAACTCTACTATAAGAGTGGTAATGTGGTTTTGCACAACTGAGGTGGGAACTAACACTAAATAAAATTCTTGTAGTGGCCACATCAAAATAAACAACTGTCGATGGGTTGAATTTTAGTGCCCATACCTAATTACCGCTATTAGTAGTGTGGTATTGTAGCTCTGGAGGGGTGTCATCGGAGGAAAACACGACAATGAGATGTTGACAAAGTTTGTTGAATTTTTTTGTAGCCTCCTTATGTATCTTTTGATATAACACGAGTTGACCTCTAAGTTCCTTGATGAGACCTGGGGTGCCAAAGGCAAGTTGTCCTTGACCATGTGCTACAATGTCAGTTGCTGACCCTTTATCCTTGCTTGTACATTGTATTTTTTTCTTGCATGTGTGGGTCATACGAGTGTCTGCATAGTCTGCATTGGGAATTATTCAATAATGGGGCTGGTGTTGATGTCCGGGAAGGAAGTGGGCATCTAATCTTCATTCTCAGGTTTTGAACTAGACTCAAAATGGAGAGGGACATTGGAAGTTGTAATGAGAGTCCTTTTTTGTTTGAGAGCCTCCTTTTCCTCACTTATCTCGGCTACTTGGGACATTCCTTTTGTATTTTTCATGTAGCCTTGATGCGCCTTATATCCTGATTTGATTTGGTGTGTATCTGAATGGTGTCCTGCTTGTCCTCAGGGGTTGACTTCAGGTGCTTAAGCCCTTCCAAAACACCCTGTTGAGTATCTTATTTTTTAATGTAGAATGGGATCATGGATGTTGCAGTTCCCCAATCATCATTGGGATAGATATACATGTTATGAAAATTGCATTCAAATAAAAAAGTGTTCATACATGTCCATGACATTGCGTGGGATGAGAAATTGTGAGTTTGAAACTTAGATGAGACGAGTGTACCATTTATGAAATGATCTATTATTTTCATTCTATATGTCATGGGCCTTATTGAAATGCAATGAAAGAAACGTATGTGTAATTAAATCTAGTGCACCCTTTGTATAATTCTCATGGCCGAGAGGAGGCCTTCATAGAATCATATCAATAAGTAGAATATTCCAACAATAGTGGAAGTCTTTACCAAGGTTTTGGTCCTCTAAGAACTCTTCTGTGAACTCATTAAGTATGTAATTCACCCATTACATATGGATTCCTTCGATACATTGCTCTGCAACCATGAATACCATGAGTGGGAATTCATCTTATTGACATTTCCACAATAGTTTACAAGCAAGCAATTGAGTAGCAAAGTGTACCCGAAAATCATTGATTTATGAAATCACTATGTTGTGGGTCCCTATTCATATAGATAATTTTCATTAAATTTCATCCTGCACTATATCGTTTTCTTTGATCTCTTATGTTGGTTCCTCCCCATGTATTGGAATATCTGTAACCTAGTGCATCATCTCTACATCGACTGGGTATTTGTTATCCAACTAGAGGTATTCGTCATGCAACTAAGTGAGTAAAAAGTGAATGCATGCCATGAAGGACACACCAAAGAAAAAGTGAGGGAATTATATCAGTGTCAGGATGTCAGCCTAACAAGGCGGCTTGGCCCATTCTTGTGTAAGTACCTTTCGTTTCCCATCCACACCCATGGTTGTATGTGCATAGTTATGGAAGAAGAGCTCGAAGAACTGGATTTTTTCACGAACATCATAATCAATGAATCAGATGATTTGAAACTTCCCAATCCGAGAGCCCATGAAAATTGTATTAGTAGGTAATTCTAGTTATAATATTTCTTTGTCCCCGATGACCTTCTCTTTGTTATGTGCATGCAATTTAATGGAAAAGGCCATTGTTAGTTGTTACCACCAAGAACCTGTGTATAATTGAGCTACTCGGAAGAGGTATGTGAATACAATGTTGGGCTCATATGAGTTGCACATGTTCTTTACTTGGTTTTTTTTTCCATGGCGTTGAACCTATTTGGTATTGGACTTGGGTGGAAATAGTATTGAGGTAACTTGATTATGGAAGTTTTAATGCATGCAAGGTGGTATTTCTTAAATGGTACTTTCTTTCAAGCTGTTGTAAAGGCCATTTATTATTGACATGCCCTGGTACAATTATCACACATCGCGGGGGATGTCTTACCATAACATCACCCATATTACCACCATTTCCTCATCATCAACTATTTGGTAATGACTTGGTTTTCCGTTGCTGCAATCATCCATACCTTTCTAGCAGCATATCACAGTCCCAATTTTGTCCTTTCAGATTGACATAACATTTAAATTTCAATCCATTTTCCAATGTGAAAAATATCCCAATGTGATTGTGGCATTTATCCCTGGATTATTCCCAAAACGTGCAAAATCTCATCATTGGGTATGACCTGTTGCATCTTCTTTTAATATGGTGAGGTATGGATGTTTCCATCTATTTAATATGATATTGAATACTCTATGAATTCATGAAGTATTATTATTTGGGAGTGTTGTGCATGTTTACTACACACCCATGTGTATGCACCCAAGATACTAACCTCCCACTGCACTTGGTTTTAAGATGGATATTTCATGACTTCAAATTCTTCTTAGCTAGACAACACCTCTCCTAGGAAGACATATACTTTTGGATCCTGGCCCTTGGTATTCACCTCTCCTTAATTGAATCACCTATGTATTCCCATTCATGTATGTGTTCGCAATGAACTACCCACTATTGCATGGGTTTTCCTTCCATCATTGTGTTGAGGGATTGGATCTGATGGGTGAAGGGAACTTACTGAATTTGGGTAAGGAATGTGTCCAACAATTTCGTTATATCAAATTGATATGGAGTATAAGGACCTAATCCAAGTTCACGCACCACAATGGTGATCTGAGTGCACCTTCTAGTAGAGACTCCATACAGCTTGTTCTACCACCTTTCCATAGCATCTTATGAACCAATGTCATATGACCTCACACTTCTCCATCACATCTCCCCATCTTCTATGGTATTGATGTAATCCTCTCTTTTCCCTATGATCTGACATATGTTCTCAATAATTGATCTTTGTGTATCCTCATTTATAGGATCATTATATATGTTACCTTCATTCAGGTCTAATGGAGCAATTGAAAACAACATATCCATCTCAAAATACATCTATTGTTTCTTCAAATTCAAAACTGTGTTATTTTCAAAGGCCCAATCAATACCAAATAGTGTGGGGTAAAGATATGAGTCATCCATGATATCAACCACCTCAAAATATTCCTTATTCTTCACCCCTTCAATGTTCACTTCGATCTGTTCCATCCGGCCCATAGGATGGATTCTGTACTAATTATCCATCCTGAGTTGAATTGGGGACCACATCAAGTTAGGCCTACCCGTCAACTCGCATGATTTATTTGGTAGGATGTTCACATTAGATCCCATATCCAACATGACTTCATCCATCACATAGATTCTAAGTTCAACTATCATCTTGAACTCTCTTCATGTGGGCTTTTGCTTATTGACCTAGCACACATATCTTTCAAGTAATGAGGTAGATATAGCTATAGTTGTTCCTTCTTCCCCCATGAATCTTGTTAACATGTGAGTCAACTTTTTTGCAACATCAATATCACTTAACAACTTCAAAAAATAGTGCAAGAAGTTACTTACTTGATCTTCTACTTTCTCTTCACGACCAATGTCACATAGTGTTTCTTCTTGCATCGTTAACTGCATCTATTCATGCATGTGTTCCTCTATTGATTTTTGTTTATCCCATCACACCTCTTCCTTACTATGGGCTTCTTCCAATGACTTATGTATGGTGTGTTGTATCTCTTCATGCTCACAAGCTTCCTCCAAATACTTATATGTGGTTTGTTGCAACTCTTCAAGGGCTTGAGCCTCCTTTAACAATTTTTTTGTCACATGTTGTACTTCCTTGTGCATCCAGTATTCCTCTAGTGACCTTTGCATCACGTTATGCAATTATTCTCATGCTCTCTCCTCCATTAGATCCATATACGCATTGCGTAGAAGATTCTTTTGGCGCACAATGTCAAACTTAGGAGGGGATTGTGTCAATTTTCTAATCTCCCATTCAACTTTCTATCCTGAGATCTATCCACACTCTAAGTCCATTCCTGATTTAACTCCTCCTCAAGTTACCACCTGCACATCAACTTCCGCATCCTTCAATTGAATCATGTGTGGTTGTGTATTTACCATGTTGCAGTGTGCCTTCTTTTCTTCCCACTTCTTCAACAAGTTGGGGAAATATTTGGTGGCATGATCTATATTGTAATAGTACCCAAAAAGAGAACATAGTTTGCTCCAAATATTGAAATGTGGCCCACTTCGCCACTATTAAAACAAGTGGGTGTTCTTCCTCCACCCTCTCCAAATCCTTGTCCTTTGCCTCATCCATATCCACCTCTCGGACCTTGGTATCCCCCTCTTTTTACACCTCTATGATTGACACATTTATTCTCTTCTTGAGCCTCTAAAGAATCATGAGTGTGGTCTTGCATCAACTAAAGTGTCCGAAAGTTCTTCACATAATGCCCTATGGATTTGCAGAACTTGCAAAATAGAGTATGTGTATTCTTTTGGTATTTTTGAAGTGTTGGGAAGAATGGAGGGATATGTCCCCACTGTCTACAAATATTGCACCACTCGTTCTGAGGCCCATTTAGAAATGGATTTAGTGCTCTCATTGCCAAGTGATTTCCCAATGTAGGAAATTTATCCCTGTGGTGACCTTCCGACCGACATGTAGTACACCATAGGTGCTTGAGAAACACTTTTGTCTTTTCCATATCTTGCAACTTCATTGCAATATTTGCAAGTTGGGATTGTACATGTGTTAGCCCTGCCAAGGTCTCACCAACTCCTAGTGTAGCTTCCAAGTGGATCACAATCTCCACAGCCTCTGCCTAAGTAGTCACATTATTTTGGGTGAGTGAAACTTGGATATTGGGGAGTATTCCTTCAATGAACCATTCCCTAAGATAAACACCTTGGATATGGAATGTTATCATATCTAAAAATATATTGAACCATTGGTCATAATCCCATATGGTCTATCTAGTCTTTTGCTTGATCTCGTTGATTCCAATAATGTTCTATGATTCTGACTTAGGCTTATAAAACTCCTTAAGTATATATATTTTGAGTTTTATTATGGACCTCGTCTATCCCACTCGCATAGGCTCCTCATACTTCATATACCACGTCAGAGATCTATATTTGAAGGTGGTATACATCTACATGAACTTTAATGCTTCATATTTGATCCTCTTCATAGACCAAACAACCTCACACGGGTATCCTCGACATGGTGTCTTGATTCTCCATTCTAAATCTAGTGATGTGTCCTCCTAACTGACTACAAGTGGTTGGATATCTTGGTATTGATACCCTTCCTTGCAAATTTTTGTTGAGTTCTTCTTCGTATTCACTTGTATCTTCTTTTCTTTATTCTTCTACTCCTATCTCCATAGTGCATGTTTTTATTTCTACTTGGTTGCAAATGCATAAGGGGGGTGGTTCAAAGAGGGGGTTCCTCTATATTCTCTCATATCTCTTGTGAGGGATCCCAGAGATATTACTACTTGCTATCTCACAATACCATTCACTATTGCTAAAGCTTCCTCCCCTTCCTGGAGGGGTTCTTCACCATATTCTCCTATGCCAGTGCCTCTACTATGCATGCCATATTTCTCTAACATTGTGACATCTCTCAACATCCAAGGGAATCAAACTTCATCTTCTCTAACCATGCCACCACTAATCCTAGTATATTCACTAGATAATCTACTCCTAGCATCGTGTCTCTTCAATGACCTATCTCCTTATGTGCTCCTCTCTAGCGCAAAACTCTCTCCCACACATCCTCCTGGTGTGGTCTCCTATCTCTTCATTCTAGGTATGACCCCTCATCTCTCACCCCTTTCTATATTCTTTCCTCTCCTATATTATTCTTTCCTCCTTAGCTCAACTCTTCTTACGTATCTCTCGACTCTTTCTCTCCTATGTTCTTCTGGGTCCATTCTCTCCTCACCTCATTTCAACATATTCTAGTTCCTCTTGATTAGATCCATATTTTCTCTCTTCTTCCCCCTTCTCTTCACCCCCCCAAGTGCGAGGGGGTATGCTTGGCCATCCTATCAAGATCCATGAGCATCAATCCTTTTTCTATGAAGAACATCTTGATCCACAAAAAATTTTCTTCCAAAAGTATCTTTTGAGGACCTTCAACAAAATTTATTTCATCCTCACTAAAAGAATCATTGTATTCGTTGGTGAACTCAATAATATATATCCCTCCTTTTTTTTTGTAAATAAAAGTGGATCCTTATATTAATATCCGTTGAGGCTTACAAAACATGTTGCCAACCAACATTAGTCATTGTTCTAAAATTAAACAAAGTGTGAGTGCTAGCCCTTGTGCTAGACCTCACCTCCTCGCAACCACCAACATGATCACACACACACCAAAGGTGTTGTCAGAATTCGCATTTCGGGTAACCTTTTGAAGCTGCGATCCCTGATGATCAGTGCAGACCACCGCCATGTGACCATGCGCTAAAGCCAAAAGTGCAACCAACTTTTGTCTTTCGGGATTCCTACTGCCAGTGTTCCAGGATCCTCAATCGCTGAAACCCGAAATATCTCACTCAGATCATTGGTCCTGATCCCTCTATGATCTGATGGCTCTGATTATCCCACCAACCAATGGTCGAGATTGAATCCTGGATTTCCTCCTTTCAGGACTTTGGTGGGGTCTTCACTTCCCAACTCCTGAATTCAAATCCCCAAAATATGTGTGTGCCAGATCAATGACCCTGATCCACCTTGATCCAGTGACTCATATCTGGTGACAGGATTTAACATTTTGTGAAATCCGTAGGCATGTCCATTGACTTCTTTCTCCATTGAGTCAACGAAACACTAAACGCTCTCCATGCATCCTTCTTGATAAACGGTCGAGATCTTATCATGAGTTTTCCCTTCGTGATTTTTCTCCGGTCTTCACCCTTTTTATTTTGGTGCCCAGATCCCTGATGGATTCAGATCTCTGCCATGCGTCCTCTGATATTGATGCTCCTGATTCATTTAGGAAATCTCCTTTCACGAATTTGGGGTTGTCTTCCTCTCAAATTTCCCGATGCCCAAATATCTGATGGGTCTAGCTCTCTAACACCTATCCCCCACAATGGATAGTCTTGATGCTTTCAGTGATTCCTCCACACACCGACTACTCACCATGTGTCCCCTTAAATGGACAGCTCTAATGCTTTTGGGCTTTTATGAATCCTCCTTTCTGCAATGTCTGGAAAATATGGCCCGTAATTTCCCAAAGCCGCGATCCCCGATGATCGGTCTTTTGTGTATCGACATTTGTGGGACCAGACTCCATTGTTCTCCAAACTTCCTGTGCCTGATGCCCCAAAATCCCTTTCTTCCTGCTAGAATAAATCAGTGGTCGATCTTCCCTTTCGATCAGCATCTCCTGAGTATCCTCCTTTTCTATACTTAGAAGAATTATCGCAAATTCTCGTCATTGTGAAACTGCTACCACCATGCCCTTTACTTCTGAAATCCGTTTGTCCAAGATCCTCTATGCTATCTCTTACAGTAGCCCTCTCTCCTGAGCTTCTATTCATATCAAACTTATGAGAAATATTGAGTGTTCAAGGATAACACCTCAGTCATGTTGGGGCAGTCCATCTGGGCAAGCTCCTCAGATTGGTTCCAAAGGGGCGAGATTTGTGACTACCTGGAATTATGGAGAATAATATGTTGCATAGAGTCTACCCTAACATTGGCTAGTCTATCCAGCACTTTGTTACAATTCCACCATATGTTTGAAGGGGTTAAAGATAGAGAGGGTCTAAGAAGAGCTTGAAAGCTGTAGAGAGGGCCAAGGAGGTGCAAACTGGGTGTGATTTTCCCTAGATCTTGACCATTCAAAATGTTTGTTTCTAGGTCTATTATGATTTTGGAGTCTCCTTCAATGATCATACATGAGAGGTTTTGATCTAGCGCCATTTGCACTTATTTTATAACACTCCAAATTTCTGTTGCATTGTCGGTGTTGCATCGAATATTTTTTTTGATGAGGCTTTGAATTTGGCCTAAGCTATTTCTTATGACTGCACCATAGCCCAAGTGTCCTGGATTGCCTTTCGATGGGCCATCAAAGTTGAACTTATGGAAACCTTGCACGGGGAGGATTCACTTAGAGGGACTGAGGGATTTTGAAAAAAGGGGGGGGTTTTGGGGAGCAGTGGAGTGTACAAATGAGAAGACCCAGGATTTGAAGAGAGTGAGCTCACCTAGGTGAGTTGGGAAGTCTTCCCTGGTCCAAGATTGTAGCTGAAGAGTTTATTGGAGATGCAGGAGGATTGTGTTCCAGAGGAGGGTGGGAGGAGATGGTTGGGAGTGAAAGATTCTTTTGTTTCTCTCCTTCCATAGTTTCCAAACGATGAATCCTGGTTAGAGTTTCCATGTTCTGTTCAAGATAGGAGTTTTGAAGGAATCAAAGCCCCAGTCCCTGATGGTTCTTATGATGATGTTTATAGCTCATTTGGTTCTTCTAAGGAACTGAGTGGCTTGGTTGCAGTTGTTCTTACTGAGTGGACAATTATTTATGAGGTTCTCCATGGTTTCTTCTTGGAGACGGAAGAGATGGAAGATCGAAGGGCCGATGAAACCTTGTTTTTGAAGATTGTCCCAGGTTAAGATCTTGTTCTAAAGTAGAAGCCATATGAAAGTAGAGATATTGGGTGAGAGTTTTGATTTCCATATAGTTTTCCAGATGTTGTCTTTCTGAAGGTTATGGAATATCTTTTGAAGAGTGTATCCCTCCTTGAGAGTGAAGTTTCCATGCGGTGTATATCCCCATCTGAGAATGTCTTGGTATGTTCATTTTTGGATTTGCCTTTGGGTAGTAGCTTGTTTCTAGTGTTGCAGGTCACAGTCCATTGCCACTTGGAGTTCCTGATGTAGTGTTGCAGGTCACAGTCCATTGCCACTTGGAGTTCCTGATGAGTAGAATTACAGCTCCACCAAGGAGAGCTACTGGGGTTTTCTGTCCACAAATCTGCTACTTTGAGAGTATCCAAATCTTGAATGTGATTTTCGTAGGATTGTAGATTTTCGTCTAGTTGTAGGGGTGGCATTTTCTACCAGGAATCCGTCTAGAATAAGGAATTCTCTCCATTTTGAACTTCCCAAAAGGAGTGTTCATGTATGAGTGGTCAGTTTTTCTAGGCTTCATTCCAGATGTTGGAGCCTTGGATTTTCTCTTGCATTATTATGAGTTGATTTTGATGCATGTTTGGGGCATATTTGCATTTCAATTGTCTTTCCCATATCTTTGCTGGTTTTTTGAGCCATCTCCACCAAATTATTGCTCCCATCATGTTATTTAATTTTCCAGGGTCCCCAAGTCCCAGACCACCTGAAGATTTGGGATTGCAGACCTTGTCCCAACTGACAAGGGCCCATTTTTTTTTTTTTTGGTTTGTTTCCATGCCATAGAAATTTTCTTTG
>CBVK0100772972.1:0-26846 GCA_900067695.1 Picea abies | reverse complement strand
TCTGCTTCCACTGATTGTTACATTGTTTTCATACAATTCATTCCTAGGTAATTGTTAATCATTTTGATTGGTAATTATGTTTGCAGAATGAGTTTATGAAAGTGTGATAATCAGAGATAGGTGCTGAAGATTCCTGCTTGGGGAATAGGGTCATGTTCTCTGTTATAGAGTAGTTAGTCTTCAGTAATTGTTAATCATTATGATTGGTGATTCTGTTGATGAGTTCATGAAAGTGTGATAGACAAAAACAGGTGATGAAGATTCCTGCTTTGGGGAATAGGGTCTTGTTCTCTGTTACAGAATAGTTAGTCTTCTTTGCAGTGCGCTGAAAAGTTCATTTTTCCTAGGTTGCTATTTCTTAATGTAATCCAGGATTCTTCTGATAGCTATTTCCTTTTGAATGTTAAAACTATGCAATAGATATATTGATTTTACTATAATTCAAAGTAGAACTTCAGTCTATTCAAAGAAAGGTGTGATTGGTGTACTTTTATTACAATTCCAGATTTCTTTTGAGATTGAGAATATAGAGTGTGTGATTGCCTTTGAAATAAACATACTTCCCTGGGTTGACAATTTATTCCCTGGGTTGACAATTTATGTAACACTTGATTGTTTAATTAATAAGCAATTATAGTGACCAACATTTTGGTGCCGTTGCCGGGGAAGGAAATTATAGATTTCAAAAGCATTTATGTTTTTCTTTCAGATGTACAGATTGCATAAGAGGACGCGGACCCCCCAAGGAAACTGACCCTACACGTGGCAGGGGCAGAGGAAGAGGAGGAAGAAAGACCTTCATCGACCAGATTATATCAAAATCTGAATCTGTTATTCCTCAACGACCAAGCTCTCGAAAACCAAAGCCTCAACCTTCCTTTCAAGCGAACTTTGAAATGGAAACAGTTGAAAAACCAGCAAACGACATTGAGGATCGAGCAAGTGCAGTAGGGGAACAAACAGAAGAAACCATGGATGGATATAATGAAGAATTTCAACATGAAGAACAGGTAGGTCTTGAAGCAGAGGTAAACGATGAAAACTCTTTTTCTACTATAGGATTTCCTATTGGTGATCTCCCTAGAGGATTAGCTCCCATGAAGAATATCCCACTTTCATCTTTACCTAACTTTCATGGTTTATCTTCTGAAGATCCTGATGAATTCCTTTTCGAGTTTGACATATTATGCAGAAGTTATGATTACATTTCCAATGCTCCAAAATTAACGCTATTCCCAACAACATTAAAGGGAAATGCATTAAGATGGTTCATGAGTCTTGGAGGTCATGTAATCACAACATGGGATCAGATGAAACAGAAATTTCTGCACAAATATCAAGACTATTGCCGAACAAGAGAAAAAAAAGAGGAATTATTCAAGATGATACAAAAAGAGGATGAAAATCTAGAGGACTTTGTGGAAAGGATACAGTATAATCTACAAAGATCTAGTCACCCCGATGTAAGTAAGGATATTCTTAAAACAATATTATTAAAAGGAGTAAGGGATGACTGTCTAGATATGTTGAATATGCTAGGAAAAGGGGACATATCTAAAGAATCATATGATGAAATTGTTAACCTCTGTAAAAGATGTTCAAGAGGAGCTGCAAGGAATAGATCAAACAACATGGATACCACATTTTCAAGAGTTCAAAAATCAGCCAGTGGAGGAGCAACAAGAGCCGAAATAGGTAATCTACTTGAGGAATTTAAAACTGAAATGTTAATCTCTTTTGCTTCACAAATTGACTCCTTGCAGATTCAAAGGAAATAAGCCGAAGCAGAAGCAACTCTGTCCATATTTTGTTCCAAATGCAGAGATAAGCACCCATGAAGGGAATGCCCATTGGACAAAAAGCCAATTTGCACCATTTGTGATAAGGATCATGAAACTCAACAATGCCCTTCTTTACCAGGAATCAAAGCAACATTACAACCAACCGATGAAGAAGTTGAAGCTGTCTATCTGTTGACACAGAGAAGGCAATGGCAACCACGGGGACAAGGTATGAATCCTAATATGCCATTTACATCTTCTAATCATTGGAATAATTATCCTTCTTTTAGTCAAGAAAATTACCCACCCTTCAATCAAATGAATTACCCACCCATGCAACAAACAAACCCTCCCTTTGTAGACCCAAAAATATGTACACCTTGGCCTTCACAAAAACAACCTTACTTTAACCAATGGAATCCAAATTGGAGAGGTCAACAACCCTCATTCCCAAATCAATTTCCTCAATTTCAAGCACAAGTTCAGTAACCACTCTCTTTACCATCAGGTACTCCACCGAACAATCAAATGATAAGGCCCCAACTACCTGTACAACCTAACCCTAACCCCAATAATAAGGTTGCGCAGTGCATTGATATTCAAAACCAGCCTATACTTTCTCTTTTCCCTGCACAATGCAATGCAATGATATTCATTTACGATCTGGGAAAATAGTAGAGCCTATCATTGATGATGTTACCTCTTCTGATTTCGATAAAGAAGAAATAAAAAAACACGATGTACCTGAAGAGGTGCAATCGTCCCCCAACACTGTTGCTGAAACAACAAAACCACCATTCCCTGAGCGTTTAGCTTTGACTAAAACGCCTAAGCCACCTGCTTTCAATATTCTAGGGGAATTACAAAATCTCTATGTCAAAATTCCAATATTACAAGCATTAATACATGTACTAATTTATGCCAGAACTATGTGAGATATTTGTGTTAAGAAACCCAGTAGGAAAACTAAAGATCCCCTCATAGTTCATGTCATGGGTGATTTGTCCGCACTAATGTCAGGTAAAGCTCCTCCAGTTAGATATGGTGATCCCGGCCATCCTACCATCACATTGCAAATTGGAAAAACAATAATTCCTTGAGTTCTGGTAGACTTAGGCGCTGCTATCAATATTATGACTCTTGAAACTTCACAATTGTTACAACTGAAGAATGAAATCAGAGATACCCCAACCATTCTAGAATTATCTGATCATTCTACAATCAAACCGGAAGGATTCATTGAATACCTAATCATCTCAGTCGAGTCCTGGAATTATCCAGCTGACTTTGTGGTATTACAACCTAAAACAAAGTTGGGGGGTCACCCTCTAATTTTGGGTAGGCCTTGGCTAGCCATAACAGATGCCTTTATCAACTATAGATCTAGTTCAATAACAATTTCCAATGGATATGAGACTAAACAACTTACCCTCTACCCTCATGCTACACCCTTGATTAATAATGAAAATTCCTTATGGGTGGACTTTGATGATAAAACTACTCAACCTATACTGACTATCGGACAAGCCTTAAGCCTTAAAGATGCCACAGAGGATGAAGTAATTAATAATTTTATTTGTCAACCCTCCTCTGTGACTCCAGAAACACATAATCAACTAGCTGCACTTTTAGAGTCAGATACCCAGGAAAACCTTAACTCTGAAGACCCACCTCAAACATCAGCCACCATCTCTTCTAAAAGTATACCAGTAGAAATTGAACCTGGAAAAACACTTAACATAAACCCCAACCTGACAGTTGTTGAAACACAGCAATTAATGAAGTTACTTATTGAACATAAGGAAGCATTCACATGGGACTATACAGATATGAAGGGAATCTCTCCTGAATTATGTACTCATTGTATCTATATCAAGGAAGATTGTCAACCGATCTGCCAATCTCAACGACGAATGAACCCTAATTTAAGAGAAATTCTTAAGGAGGAACTTCAAAAATTTCTTAATGCAGGGTTTATATATCCTATATCGGACACTGAATGGGTTTCCCCATTGGTAATAATTCCTAAGAAAAACGGGAAATGGGGAGTGTGTGTAGATTATAGAGCCTTAAATAAAGCCACTCAAAAAGATCACTTTCCGTTACCATTCATTGATCAGGTGTTAGATAGTTTGTCAAGGAAGAAATTATTCTCTTTCTTATCTGGTTTCAGTGGGTATAACCAGATCAAAATTTCACCCCAAGACCAAGATAAAACCACTTTTACTAGCCCATGGGGAACCTTTGCTTATAGAGTCCTCCCATTTGGACTATGTAATGCACCAACAACCTTTCAAAGAGCATTTATAGGAATCTTTTCTGATATGATTAATGACTCTATGGAAATTTTTATGGATGATTTTACCCCTTATGGTGTATCTTTTGAGGAAGCACTACAAAACCTTGAGAAAGCACTTAAACGATGTATACAAGCCCATCTCTCCTTAAGCACAGAAAAATGTCATATGATGATGAGTGAAGGAGTAGTACTTGGACATTTTATTTCATCTCAAGGAATTTAGGTGGATCCATCCAAGATACAAGTCATTAAAGACCTTCCTATTCCCAAAACCCAAACAGATGTGAGAATTTTCTTAGGACATGCTAGATACTATAGAAGATTTATCAAAAAAAATTCCAAAATAGCTTCTCCTCTGTTTGTGTTACTTATGAAAAATGTTGAATTCAAGTGGACTAATCTTTGCTAGGAAGCATTTGATACACTCAAACATCAGTTATCTACAACTCCTATTCTAAGAGGACCTGATTGGACACTTCCCTTTCATATATCCTCTGATGCTTCAGATACTACAATAGGAGTTGTCTTGGGACAAGAAGAAAATCATCTCCCTTATGTTATTTACTTCATTAGCAAGAATATGACTCCTACTGAACTTAATTATACAGTTACCGAAAATGAATTTTTAGCAGTTATCTATGTTATTAATAAATTTTGGCATTACATCACTAGCTATTCTACTTTTGTCCATACTGATCACTCAACTATCAAATATTTAATGAACAAACCTGTCACAAATGCTCGAGTCACCAGATGGTTACTATTATTACAAGAATTTGATATTACAATTGTAGATAGACCAAGAAAAGAAAATGTAGTTGTTGATTTCCTTTCTCGGTTAACACTTGATGATAATACTCCCATAGATGATTCCTTTCCTAATGAATATCTATTTGCAGTATCTTCTCACTCACCATGGCATGTAGACATCGCTAACTACTTGGTTGCAAGGAAGTTACCACCACACCTATCCCACTGAGAGAAAAGAAGAATCATTCAACAAAGTGCTCGGTATAGTTGGATAAGTGGGTGTCTTTTCCACATAGGACTTGATCAAGAAATCCGAAGATGCATTAGAGAAGATGAGGTTTATGATTTACTAAAAGCTTGTCATGATGATCCTTGTGGAGGGCATTTTGCTGATAAGAGAACAACACATAAAATTCTCAGGATGGGTTATTATTGGCCCTCACTTTTTAAAGATGCAAAGAAATATGTTCGGGCCTATGATAGTTGTCAAAGAATGGGTCAACCTAATCATAGAGATGAAATGCCATTAAATCCCCAGGTAGTACTCGAACCTTTTGAAAGATGGGCCTTAGACTTTGTAGGACCCATTAACCCTCCATTCAATCAAAAAGTTTATATAGTGGTCTGCACAGATTATATGACCAAATGGGTGGAGGCTAAAGCACTCCATAGAGCTACTGAAGAAGCGGTTCTAGATTTTTTATTTGAAGATATCTTTATCAGATTTGGAGTGCCTAGAGAATTAGTCACAGATGGAGGACCTCCTTTCACTTCTCATGGTTTTAAAGCCACCCTTCAAAAATATCATATTCATCAAAGAATGACTACACCATACCACCCCCAAGCCAATGGAAAGGTGGAAAGCACAAACAAATTAATAGAAGCCATAGTCACAAAAACAGTGAAGGAAAACAGAAAGGATTGGTCTCACAGGCTCCCTGAAGCATTATGGGCTTACAGAACTACCTGGAGAAATACTACAGGATTCTCCCTGTATGAATTAGTTTATGGAAAAAGTGTTGTCTTTCCTGTGGAATTTGAAATCAAAACCTTAAGGACTTCTTTAGATGTTAACCTTGATTTGACTGATGCACAAACAACCAGGTTGTAGCAACTTAATGAATTGGATGAAAAAAGACTAGATGTCATTCATCAGACAACCATGATTCAACAACAAAGAACAAAATGCCATGATAAAACCATCAAGCATAAGCAATTCCAAAAAGATAATTGGGCTTTACTGTATGATTCTCAGTTTAAAGAATTTCAAGGGAAACTACATACAAGATGGCCAGGACCTTATGAAGTGGACATTGTTTTTCCCAATGGAACAGTAAGGCTCCTCACAATTGATGACTCTAAAACACCGTTATTAGTGAATGGTCATCGGCTCCGTCTGTACCAGCGCCCCATTTCCAAAGAAGATTTTAAGGCCACATGTGTGGCAGATTCACATTATCTCTTTTTAGAGAAGCCTCCTACCCCTCATTGCAATTAATTTTTCTAAATTTAATTTCTTTAGTATTAGATTAAATTTCTTTTACTAATAATCCCTGTCAAAAAATGGCATGTTACAATTGATTCTTTTGCAGATTCTCAGGCCTACCAAGAAAGGAAAATCTTACTACAAGCAGATCCAAGCTTCATTCTGTGAAGCATTGCTCCCTCTTTCTTCAATCCATTCATCCTCACTTCCCATTCAACATCCCCATCATTCATCCTTCTTTATTTTCTTTCCTTTCCATTCCCTTTTCCTCATTTTCCCCATTGTTGAAACACCACTGATCAGCAACACTTTCCTCGTTTTTCCCATTGCTGAAACACCACTAATCAACAACACATTCCTCATTTTTCCCATTGCTCAAACACCACTCTTCAACAACATTTTCCTCATTTTTCCCATTGCTGAAACACCACTGTTCAGCAACATTTCACCCTTTTTCCCATTACTGAAACACCACTGTTCAACAACTTTTTCCTCATTTTCCCCATTGTTGAAACACCATTTCTTCAGCAGTATTTTCCATTGTTAAAACATCACTCTTCAACAAACATTTTTCCATTCTTTTCCTGTTGCTAAAACACCACTTTTTTATCATTTCCTGTTAATAAAAACATCTCCTTCAACTCTTTCTCTCTCACTTCTCCTATTTTCATGCTACATTCTGTCCTTTCATGACCTTCTCTCATGATTAAACAAACCCTTGATACAATTTATCTAAATCCAAAGTCTCTCCGATGGTTATTGCAGATCTATTATGGATAGGCACTATATTTTTCGAAGTACAAATCAAAGGTAAAGATGAGGTATGTAAACTTTATATGTAAATACAATTGAACTATGGCTAATGAAAAGATCCCAATTCATTACTATCATTCACTTAGAGTCACTATTTTAGCTGTAGTTTGGGGGGGGGGGGGGGGATATTGAAATCTTATGCCATCATTTCACATGAACCGACTACCGTCACTCCTTTTTACCCATCATTTTGTTTGTTTTCACCACCATTTGCATGTCTTCATCCGCAAAACTTACTATGTTCGGAAGCGGTTACTTGAATCTCTGATTGTGCATTCTACTGAGATGCTAGCTATGGGAGGCCCTGTTATACGATACGAACCCGCCATGATAACCCTGCTAGAATTGTATCCAGAATTCTACCAAATATTTCAGCAGGCAAGCTGGCTGGGTTATTTTCAGAGGCTCCAGGGATTTGATCAACAACGGGTTCTTCAATTTTCTCAGAATCTTCAACAAGACCATTCTATTGTTCAAGGGGTTTGGATTCCATTGACAGAGGATGATATCGCACAGGTCTCGGGTCTTCGTGTCACTGGAATTCATTGGTTTAGCCGCAAACACATTATCCTTAATGCCCAGCAGGATTTTCTCTTGCCAGGAGAACAAGTTGAGCCTAAAGGTCGGGGTGTTCGACTTAGCTCATTGTCGCCTCCTTGGCTGAAAGTTCCAAAGTTTTTCAGGCACTATCTCACCTGTGAAGGCCGATACCAGGTAGTTTACCAGTACGATTTTGTCTTGTTATCTCATTTATGACATGCTAGACTGATCAATATTCCTTACTATGTGCTCGGATGTCTTAGAAACATGTCGCATTATTGTAAATAGGCTAAAAATCCCATCCTTTCCCTCACCCATCACCGCCTCGTTCAACTACTCATCCAAAAGGGTTTTTCCCAACAAAACCCTCCCCTAAACAATCCACCCATAAACCCTCAGGAAGTTGTTGAACATCCTGAAAATCCTCATGAAAAGCAACCACAAAACCTTCCTGACCCTCTGGAAATACCTATTAATCTGCCTACAGATCCAATTGATCCAATTAACCCTCCTACCATACCAAGTCCACCCCACAACTTACCAGAATCATCTACTCCTAATGTTCATATCCTTAGTGATGATTATGAAGCAGAAAAACCTGATAACCCTCCCTGCCCCATCACTGAGGGAAAACCCACACACAAAAGAAAGAAGCAAATTCCTACTTTTCCTTTCTTTTTACCAAAAAAATTAATGAGGGCTTCAACAAGAGCAGCCACTACTACCATTGCCCTAAATCCCCAACCCATTTTGTTAAAAACCCTTACACCTCTACCCTCCCAAACCCCAGAATTTTTACCTGTTAAACCCATGGGCACTAAAACACAAGAATCAAAAGCCCAAGATGTTGTAGCATCATTTTCTTTACATCAAGTGGCTGAAACACAAGAACCAACTACTCATTCAATAGCTAAAACACAAGAACCAGCTATAGTTGTTACACAAGAACCAGCTACAGCTGAAACAAAAGAACCAGTTGCTGACTTCATTCCTGAAATACAAGAACCAGATGCCCAGGATGTTGCAATAGTAGATGTTACACAAGAACCAGCTACTCATTCAGTAGCTGAAACACAAGAACCAGCTATAGTTGTTACACAAGAACCAACCACAGCTGAAACACAAGAACCAACTGCTGACTTTATTTTTGAAATTCAAGAATCACATGCCCAGGGCGTGGCAACACTATTTTCCTTACATCAAGTGGCTGAAACACAAGACTCATCTATTGATTTTGTAGCTGCTCCACAATAACTAGCTACCGAGGTTGTGACCACTACACAAAAACCAGTTACCCCTCTTGATACACCGATGACAGATCAACAACCAGAACCAACAATGGATTCTCTCTTACAAGAGAACGAGTTTCTAAGATCAGAACTAGAAGCTTACAAACAAGAGCTGGTAATGGCAAAGGAATCTTATGACAGGGAACTTAATTTGTATACCTTAGCTCGTGTAGTGTCCATGACAGAGAAAAACACAAAAGATGATCAGTGTAGAGAGTATATGTGTAGCCAATGTGGGGATATTTATTATCAAGCAGGCTACAAAGTGGTTCAAATTCAAATGCCTGGAGCTTCCCCTGCACCTACGACTTTTGTAGTTAAAGAAGAAGAACACCCTACTATTACACAAGAACCAGTAGGACCTTCCAAAATTCAAAAAAATGAACCCTGGCCTACAACAACTGCGACATCTGAAGCCCCTATTTTTATCAGTAAATTTTTTCAAACTCTACCTATTGATGAATCTACCCCTACTTTTGTGGAACAATCCACTCAAACTCTACCATGGCCTACCACTGACGATGTTGAAACAAAAACTCTACCTATTGATGAATCTTCCCCTCCTAGCAAGATCAGTACCCTTATTCTTGTGGAACAAGCCACTCAGACCCTACCTGAGCCTACCACTTGCGATGCTGAAACACAAACTCAACCATGGAATGAGCAGGAAATAATGGACAAATGGAAAAAGGAGTCTGCTATTATATAGGACAAAAGTCTGTAGGAGCACAAACTACTTTGGTTGAACCACATCTATTCAAACTGGGAAGCTTTGGAGCAAACACGCCAAGAATCTTGTGCCCATAAGAAGCAGAATGAAAAGTTAAAAGGTAAATTTCTCCTCATGTTTGATTTGGTACAAAAATTGTTGGCTGCTAGAAAACCATCCTCAAATTACTCTCTTTTCCTTATAGAACGACTTACATTTTTTCAGATTAAATCAATCAAAGAAGGAAGATCCTATGCAGTGCTAAAACCAGAAGATTTTGTTAAATCCTTTGCAAAAGCCTCTACTACTGATCAGCATCTATTATGTGAGGTATATCTTCATAATGAAGTTATTCCTAAGAACAGACAACTTAATCTCAACCCTCTTGTTGGTGATATCCAGATTCGGGCACTAGTCTCCTTCCTTACCAACCAGATTACGTGGCAGAATGATTTTCTAACTACCAAGCATAACAAAGATAATCGTCTCCTCTGGATATGGCCAGAACCACAGAACGTTGCCACCTTTGTTGCAAAATATTACAATTTTTTTAAGAAATCAGGGATGACTCAATACATAAGGCAACTACAGGCAACAATACTTCAGGATTGCCAACAGTTTATTAAATCCACAGAGACTACTGCCCTAGAAGCAAATAACATGTTTTGGCAACAATCTTCTGAGAAAAGGCAGGAGCACAATCCCTTTAGTCCTACCAATCTTGAGATAGCAATCTCCCAGGTACTGAGTTACATCAAATGTGTCCAGCAATGTGCTGAAAATTGGATAGGTTATCAATTCCATTTTCCCATTCTATGGATGCCAACAGAGAAGTATCAAGTTCATCATAAGTTGCCCAAGAAGCTTGAAACAGCAGCTTGGCAAAGGCTACAACGTGTTCAAGGATTCAGATCTCCATGAGACAGCACTTTCCACAGCTACTGCTTAAGTAATTTGAACGCCCAGAGTTGGTATCCGGATTCTGATTCAGATTGAAGTTGCCTGAGGACATGCAACCTTTTTAGTTGGGGGGGATGTTAGGACCCTATAATGTACCTTGTTGCTCATACTTTTTGCTATCATTACATCATTTTCCCACTCATATTTAAGCCTACATTATCACCTTAACCTATTTTTCCAAAGGTATATAACGTCTCTTCTCTTTGCTATATGTTTAATTTGTTTTACATGTAATTTTACATTACTACATGTAATTTTACATTACTCTCATACTTAGCCATTAATCAGAAATATATAGTTGTTGAAACAGTTTGAACTGCAGCTAACATATTGTTGTTACTTGAGACCACATTACTGAAACAGTCAAACAGGACGCAAATCTCGTTGCTGAAACAGTCTGTGATTTGCAATGCTGAAACAATATTCTACAAACAACAGTAGCAAGAAAAGATAAATAAAGAAGTTGTTACACTGACTGCAACAATTGTACCTCAAGCCAGCACCATTCCAACTACTGTAACAACATTTTGCTACGGGAGATCAAAATATCCTATTTTAGCATAGAAGATTAAATCAGACTAAGAATAGGATTTGTATGTACACATGTAATTTTATGATCAATTGTATTAAGAGGATTCTCCTCTTTAAATAGTAGAGAAATCAGCATTAGAAGGGGATTACGAAAGGCTTAGCTAGAAACAAATCACGGAGAAAGAGTGTGTTCACACTGGATATTGTAACTTGACACATTTGACAGATGAATAAAAAATCATTTTGAGCATTTCTTCTTAGTTTCTTTCATTTCTGGGGAATCTTGTGAGAAGGAAAGGGCCCACCTTCTTCACAAGATTCACCCATTAGTTATGTAGTGTGTTAGTGTTGTTTTTATTTGTACCTTTTTAAAACTCTATTTTACTGAAACTTTGTTTTGCTGAAACTCTGCTTCCACTGATTGTTACATTGTTTTCATACAATTCATTCCTAGGTAGTTGTTAATCATTTCGATTGGTAATTCTATTTGCAGAATGAGTTTATGAAAGTGTGATAATCAGAGACAGGTGTTGAAGATTCTTTCTTGGAGAATAGGGTCTTGTTCTCTGTTATAGAGTAGTTAGTCTTCAGTAATTGTTAATCATTCTGATTGGTGATTATGTTTGATGAGTTCATGAAAGTGTGATAGACAAAAACAGGTGTTGAAGATTCCTACTTTGGGGAATAGGGTCATGTTCTCTGTTACAGAATAGTTAGTCTTCTTTGTAGTGTGCTAAAAAGTTCTTTTTTCCTAGGTTGTTATTTCTTAATGTAATCCAAGATTCTTCTAATAGCTATTTCCTTTTGAATTTTAAAACTCTGTAATAGATATATTGCTTTTACTATAATTCAAAGTAGAACTTCAGTCTGTTCAAAGCAAGGTGTGATTGGTGTACTTTTACTACAATTCTAGATTGCTTTTGAGATTGAGCATATTCAGTGTGTGATTGCCTTTGAAATAAACATACTTCCCTGGGTTGACAATTTATGTAACACTTGATTGTTTAATTAATAAGCAATTATAGTGACCAACACCTGCTAGATGTACAACCTTCCTACAATGTCTTTATTTTCTCTCTCACTAAAATATGCAGAGTGAAATTCGTTTTTCACTTAAATGAGTCACTGAATCCAAATCAATGTGTGTCTTCTCCTCTCCCTTGGATACCTTTTATAATCTTGAGATGAGCCCTAACACTAATCTCCAAAGTAATCAATGGATGTGATTAAATCTCCCTCACTTGAGATCAATGGATAAGATTCATTTAATTAACTTAAATCACTAATGTCAAAAACTTAGGCATTTTATTTAATTAATCTCAATTAATTCTAAAATGGAATTCACTTTAATAATTAAATTATTAAAGTGAATTTCCAAAGTTCTGAGAGGTATTAATGACGATATTTGCATTATAGACACAATCCAATGTGGATATACTTGTATGATTCTACAAACTTCAACTCTCCCTCTTAGTGAGGAAGGTATTCTCCACCACTCCAAGTTTATCTCTGAAGAAGAAAAACTTACCCTTGTTTAAGGGTTTGGTGAGAATTTTTGGAACCTGCTCATCTATGGAGATGTACTGGAGCTTGACTACTCCCTTTTAGACCCTATCTTAAATTAAGTGATACATGATCTCAATATGTTTGGATATTTCAAGGAATACTAAATTCTTTGAGAGTTTTATGCAACTCTGATTATTTCATTATATCACCATAGGCTTCAACTTGTGATCAAATAAACTTGTAATCAATTTACGAATCCAAATTTCTTCACAACTTTCCATACTTCCTGCCATGTACTCTCCTCTTCTAAACTATCTGTCACTAACATTTTCTTGTTGCTAAACCATGAAATCACTATTGATCCCAAGCTTAAGAAACACTCTGAGGTGTTTTTATTGTCCACTACACTTCCTTCCCAATCTAAGTCTATATACCCCTAGAGTTGTAATCTATCACCCCTAACATACTTGAGTCCATACTCCACTATACCACACAAGTATCTAAGCAAATGCTTCACTACTATCTAATACACTTGCATAGGTTCCACCATGAACTGGCTCAAGGTGTTCACAAAAAGGAAATATATATCCTAGTGTTGACCAAATACATCAAGGAACCAATCAATTACCTATACAAAGTGAGATCCATCAACTCTAAATCTGAAGAACCCAACTTCTTCATATTGATGATCATAGGTTTATTTATAGTCTTGTTTTCTCCCATCTTGAATCTCCTCAGAATTTCCACTACATACTTCCCCCATCTTAGGAATATATCTCCTAGTTGTTGCCACACCTCCAACCCTAAGAAGTAATGCATCAATCATACGTCCTTCATCTCAAAATCCAAATACAAATCATGTTTTCATATAGAAATGAGCTTCTTTGAACCTGTGAGAAACAAATCATCAACATATAGCACCAAGATGAGTGGATCATCTCCAACAAGTATAAATTACAAGTTGGGATCTGTCTCACTCTTGGTAAATACCATGCTTAGAAATTTCCCATCAATCCTAGAGTACCACAGTCTCGGTTTCTGTTTGAGTCCATATAAATCTTTCATAATCCTGCATACACCAGAATCCCTCCCATAGACCTCAAATCCCTAAGGTTGCTCAATGTATACCTCCTCCTCAATAAATTCATTGAGTAATGTCCTCTTCACATCCATATGATGTATCTTCCACCCCAAAACTAAAGTAACTGATATGATATCCTAAATGGAAATATACATGGGGACTAGAAAAAAATTATCCTCATATTCCACTCCCCCTTTCTAGGAGAACCCTTTCACTACAAACCTCACTTTGTACTTCTATGTGCTACTATCCACAACATGCTTGATATTAAATATCCATGGGATCCTACCACCAATTTTCCCTCTAGTCTTGGAACCATGTCCCACACATCATTCGTCATAAGGGAGTGACACTCCATCATGGAATGCATCCAAACTTGTTGGTTTTCCTCCTCCTCAACACTGTAGGCTTGGAATCAATGATGTTACTCATGAGAGCCATGTAACGTGAAAATATCTTGGGAAGTATGCTCTCCCCGAATGTACTCCTAGGATCCTCTACATTCTCTTGAGCATCCCTCAATTCCTTCTCTATCCATCGAGGCCTCCTCCTGACAAAACCTGAAGGATCCCTCAACTCCTCTTCCTAACATGAAGTATGAATTTTTGAACTAGAAGTAGTCGATGAGTGTTTCTCATCCTTCATATCCTCCTTCTCCTTGTCTTTTGTTACAGGAGTAGGTTCATGAGAATTCCTATATGCCAATCCCTCCTCAAACTTGACATCTTGGCTCACCATGATCTTCCTCTATGATGGAATCCATATCCTATATGCCTTTGAGGTCTCATTATAGCCAATAAATAAGCACTTCTCTCCTGAGGGATCCAACTTTTTCCTCTTCTCTGCTAATACATGGATATACACTAGACAACCAAAAATGTGGAATGGCCAATGTCTATATTCACTCCAAAGAACACCTCTTCTATATTATTTTCCTCCAAGACCTTATGAGGACTCTTGCTTTTCACATACATTGTCGAATTGAATGCCTATAACCAAAGGAACATGGGAAAATCTTGATCATGAATCATTGTCTTGTTAGCTCCAAAGATGGACCGATTCTTCCTTTCTATAACCTCATTCTACTATGGGTTGTAAGGTATTGTCAAATCCCTCTTTATCCCCGCTTCCTTATAGAAATCATTGAAGTTGTTTGAGGTGTACTCACCCCCATTATCTGACCTCAGAACTATGATCTTCTTGCCTATCTAATTTTCCATTAGAGCCTTAAACTCCCAAAATGAAAAGAAGACCTCACTCTTGGTCCTCATGAATAAAATCCACATCCTCCTAGAGAAATCATCAATGAAGGTCGCAAAGTAGTTGGACACACTCACTACCTCTACTGACATCAGACCACATATGTCTATATGTACTAGATCCAATATCCCCTTGGATCTTACCTCACTAATCTAAAAAGTAGCCTTGGCATTATTTTCAAGAGCACACCCCTTGTATACTCCCTGTCGCTCCACACTGAAATATATAATACCAATGACAATCTCCCTCAATGAAAGTAGCTTTCTATGATGCAAGTGACCCATCCTCATGTTTCAAATCTCATATAGGTCATCACTTTCATGAACTAGAGAACATGCTAGTTGGGCCTTCATTCCGTATAAATTTCCCTCTCTGTTAACAATAAATCGTGTTGAGTCAAGTCTATATCCTTTTGGATGAATAAGAACTTGAACATACTTGAAAGTGATGGTGTATACCCTGTCCTCCATTCCTGAAATTAAGAGAAAACTCTTATTGAGCTCCTACACATACACCACATCTGCCACCTCCAGATAAGATCATGACTCCAGTTGAAACATCACTATCCCAACTCCCTCCACACCACATTTAGCATTGGTTCCAAGCTCCACACGCATATCCAAGTCCTTCTCTGATAAAATATTGAACAACTATTTTGTCCCCATCATGTGATGAGAAGCCCCACTATCCACAAACCAGGCACCATTGGAAATTGTGCTAGAAAGGAAAGAGAATAACAATAAATATTTCTCGAACCTCTCAGCAAAATCCTTGACTTGAGTATCTGCACATATGCTTGCCTATTGAGACTTACCCTTCCCTTTCTTTCATTTAGGACACTGTGAAGCATAGTGACCACTCTCTTGGAATGAAAATCATTTCACTTTTCTCAGATCCCTCTTCTTTCCACCCTATGAAGTCGACTCTCCACCCATATTCCTCTTGACCAAACATTTTCCCTTCCACTTCCTTGTCTAACTAGCAAGAGTCATATTCTCATCATCTTCCTTCTATTATCTTGCTAGAGATTCTTCCTGAATCTCCTCCTGGATGAAATCATCCCATAGCCTGGAAAATTTGGGAAGTGTCTCCCATGCAATGATTATCTTAATGAATGGGGACCATGTCTTATTGAAACAATTCAAGTTCATCCTCACCATCTCTTCATTTGACATGACCTTCTCAACTGTTACCAACTAATCATGAACATGAGTGATATTGGTGAGATATTTCATCATTGTATATGATCTGGTCATCTTGGTGCTTCTAAACATTTCCCTCAACACCATCTTCATGTTTGTATTACTTCTCTAGAAAATATTTTTTAGAGCTTCAAACATCTCCCTAGTTGAATTCTTCTCATATAGGTGAGGAATCAAGTGATCCTTCACCACATCTAAGATGATCCTCTTAGCTTTCACATCCTTTTTTATTATGGATGACCAATTGTTGTGGATCCATTAGTGGGGTCACTATGGTATTTGAAAACTCCCACAACCCATTCTCCATGAGATTTAATGTGACCCTTTCCTTCCAAGGAATGAAGTTAGATGCACCCTCCAACGTGTCCTCAAACCTCAAACCGGTTGTAGCCATATCCAAATCAAAATTTAAATGAGAAATATAAATTGTTGGAATTTATATCTCTTGTAAAAATTGTGACAAAAACATTGTATGATCTCCTTCAAATTGTACGCTCTAATACCATGTTAAATTTCCTTGAAACCCTAGTCACGACAATTAATTCCTACTAAATCCTTGTTGAAATCAAATGCATATATACTAAATAAAAGCACACCGATATTCTTAACCAGAAATTGCAAAGGAAGTAAAACAAGAAACCAAACACATGTACACAGATACTTTTGGGTAAATACCCCTGAAAAAGCCTCTAAGGGAAAACTAGTAATGAGATTATTTTATTATAACAATCAGGTCTCCCATACCAGGAAAATATCCCACTGAGAAGAATAATTACCAGCAAACTAGGAAAACATATCCCTGAGAAAACCCTCAACAAATCTGCTTCCCCTTCTTGTTGGTTGTATGGTTGTTGTACAATGGCCTGCAACATAATGTTTTTTTTGTTTTCACAATGTGTACAGATTGTATAGTGCTAGTTGTGGGCTATATGGACTTCCTATGGTGATTGTATTTTATCTCTCACTGAAATGTGTGGAGTGAAATTCCTTCTTCACTCAAATGATTCACTGACTCCAAATCAATGTGTGTCTTCCCCTCTCTGTTTGATTCATTTTATAATCTTGAGATGATCCCTAACCCTAATATCCAAAGTGATCAATGGATGACATTAAATCTCCCTAACTTGAGATCAATGGTTAATATTCGTTTAATTAACTTAAATCACTAATGCCAAAAACTTAGGCATTTTATTTAATTGATCGCAATTAATTCTAAAATTACATTCACTTTAATAATTAAATTATTAAAGTGAATCTCCAAAGTTCTGGAAGGTGTTGATGACGATCTCCACATGATAGACATAATCCAATGTGGAGATACATGTTTGATGCTACAAACTTCGACGAGAGTCTCTAAAACCTGTGTGAGATGTGATATGTGCTCCTCCAATGTATCATTATAAGCCAGTATATCATCCAAATAGACTATAACAAATGAAAATAGATATGGGAATAATACATCATTCATTAGTCTCATAAATGTAGTTGGCGCATTACATAAACCGAATGGCATGGCCAACCATTCATACAAAACTTGACTTGTATTGAAGGAAATCTTCTAGGTGTCTTCTTCCTTGATGCGTACCTAGTGGTATCTCTATTTGAGATCCAACTTTGTGAAATATTTTTCATGATGCAACTGATCTAACAAATCATCAATCCCGGGTAGAGGGTACCAATGTTTTAGTGTAGTCTTGTTCAATTCTTTGTATTCAATATACATTCGCCAAGTCCCATCCTTATTTGGTACAATTATGATAGGTGACCCAGAGGGTGAGACGCTTGGTCAAATCATGCCCTACTCTAACAGATGTTGCAACTACTTCTTCACTTCATTTTCTTCCACAACAGACTGTTTATACATCCCAATATTCGGTAATGGGGAATATGGAAATAACTTTATTTCTTGCTCGACATCCCTCTTGGGTGGTATCCCTTTAGGCTCCTGGAACACTCCTCAATATGCATGTAGAAACTCCTCCAACTAATGTTTTTGATCTTTAGTACACCCCTCTAGGGATTCCTTTTCTCTTATCAACTCATGTTCAAATTGATTTTCTCTTAAGAAAAGTAAAAAATATGTGTTACTGAAACTAATCAACTTCTTGGCTTGGTTGGCACTTACTAGTGAGATATTTGAATTTCCTTTATGCACGTTGATGATGTAGGAATTCCCATCCTTGATCATTCAGTTTTGGTTGTCTCTCTACATGAAGATTCCATCCATCATATACATGTAGGGGATTCCAAACACTACTCCACATACATCAAGGAGTAGTACGTCTAATTCCACTTCATCAATAAAATCAACACTTACCACAAATTTAATCTACATTCTTTCATTACCTTTATCTATGCATGCTCGTTTACCCATCACAATGGATATGGGCTAATATGATTGCAAACCTCCAATCCAAGCTTGTTGACCAGATATGTTGCTAGGATATTAGTCTATGAACCAGAATCGAGCAAAGCATCTATCTTGGTCTTCTTGACTTGGATCTTGATGTGGAAGAGTTTGGTCATATCCTTCTCTTCTAGTGATGAAAGATACTCAAATTCACATCCTTCTGCATTTATGTGTAGACAATATTCTCATCCACATCGTATCTACTCTCAACTTGATTGCTTGAAACCATGTCTAGAAGATTATTTTTCTTTGCTTCCTTCTTGTGGTTTTTTGGGTTCAATTTTGGATGTATTTTCCAACACTTTTCCTCAGTGTGACCATCAATATTGAAATGGTTTTGATGGTTTTTTGGATCCTTTCACTAATTTGCAGTGGTTTTTGTCTTCTTATCCTTTCCCCCTTTCCCATTCTTCTTCCCCTCCTTAGAAGCTTCTTGATGCTCTTTTTGTTTGGAACAACTTGGTTTCCCTTTCTTGTGGCCCATGTTTTCTAGATATTGTTTATGTACACATGCCTCATCCACTATCCTTGGATTGAAAAGCATCACTTACTATCATATATGTTGTGTATACCCCCCAGATACTTGAGGATCCCATTTGGGATCTTGGGAGAGATACCCATCATGATGGCCATCTTTATGAACTCAGTGGTGTACTCTTGTACACTCTTCCCTTGTTTCTTCCTTAAGTAGTGAAATTGGATCCATTGTTCCTCTACGTACCTGATAGGTTAGAATTGGGAATTTATGAGAGTTTTGAATCCCTCTCACCTACTTACTATTAGATCACCTTCTAGCCTAAGTGTTTTTGTATGGATTTCCCACCAGTTTAAAACATGGCCCTCTAACTTTAGTCTAGAAAATGATATCATGTGTTCTTCATATATATGGTGAAAACTAAAATAAACTTCTATTTGTTGCAACCAATGATTCAATTTTAACGCATCGATATCACGTTGCTATGTATTTATTTCCACTTTTTCCTCTATATTGAATAAATATTGTTAAGAGTTTATGGTACTAGAACTTGGATTCTCTTTCTCGGGTTCTTTCCACGACTTCTTTTATGGGTCTTCATTATCCCTTGGTTTCATGTCTGATTCGATTACTGAGTTCGAGCCTCCAACTTGTTGATCGATCCTAGATTTCTTTCTAGAGATTCCATGAGGAGGGGCATGTTGCAAGATATGTCAACGATTAGCTCTTTCAACCTCACAAATATCTCCTTTGTTGGATCTCAAGGGTTTTTATTAATAGACTCATCAAGCATGGTTGGAGTTTTGTGAATTTCTTCTTAAATCCCTACAAATTTCCAAAAATACCCCAAGAAAACCTACTCTAATACCAATATGATTTGTAAAATGTTGTGGATATTCCATTGGAATAGTTCATCACAACATATCCAATAAAACACTGAAATCTTTACTGTGAAGGTTAATTTTTCCTTTAGATCTTAGATTGTTTAATTACTAGTTTTTCTACTTATAATGTGTTAAAAAGATTAAATGCAAAAAATAGAGAACAAGAATAAATACTCACACATCATCCTCAATTAAACACAATATATGACCTGGGAAACCCAATACATGAGAAAGAGGCACTCTCTATGGAGTTTCCTTTGACACTATGGCTTGTATGGCTACTACATAATCTATCCTCCTCTGTTGTGCTCACAAAATACCTCTCAGATATTTTTCTCAACTACGGAACAAGATACAATACAAAATAATGCAACCCCTTCTCCTCCTAGCGGCCCAGTATTTAACATTCCCCGATAGTCGTCTAGGGTTAGGGTGTTAACTTCCTCAACCCTCAATTAATTATTGGGTTTGGACCTTCTATAATGTTCTATAAAATCCATTATGTGGTTATGCCCACATGTTTAAGTAATGGGGGTTTACGTGATATTTCAAAAGTTTTTTAGGACCCAAATTTCCAAATTGGGACTGGCTGCTAAAATGGCTCTGCAAGTTGATTCCTCCAATTTTTCCACCCATAAAGAATCAAGATAGATTAAAAATAATATAATGAGCCAATCTAGATCACATCAGGAGTATGAATAAGGGAAATAAGAAAGGAAAAAAGAGGGGAAAGAAGAAAGAATCAAGCCAAGATAAGAACGAATTGATTAATGTGAAATGTTTTAGATGTCTCCAGAAGGGACATTATGTCAAACAATCTTAAAATAAGAAGAAAGGGAAGGACAAGAAATAGAAACAAATTGAAAGGAGTAAAAATATTGTAGTAGGAGTGGATGAGTTAGCATCCCAACTTGAGATTTTCTTCTCCATGGTCTCGTGTTTATCTTCCAACATTGAATCAATTTTTGGATGGTATGTGGACAGTAGGGCATTAAGACATAGGACTTATGACAAGTAACTTGTAACACACCAAACCCCTAAGCACCCTTTTAAGGGATGGGATATTAAATTACCATTTTTAATAAACTTCTTATAATCCATTTATATATGACACCATCGTCTTCTGGTCGCCGAGATATTTCCAATGAAATTAAGTTTTCTCAAAATGGAGCTCTAGATCAAAATTTATGGCCCTTTGAATTTTTTGGGCCTTAATTGGCCAAATGCCTCTATACTACCATGTGGCTCCATGTCATCATGCCCATTTGACATGGAAATAACGTATCAGAACATGTCACCCATAGTGTAGACATGGCTACAGGTGTGGCACTCACCACCTATTCCATCAAGCATTGGCTTGGTTACGTCGGTCGATGTCATCTCAGGACATCGACCATCAGGATGTCGACCCTTTTCCATAATCAATATTGAGATTCGAAACTCTCTCGAGACATGATTTAACCAAGTGTTGACACCTCTGCATCGCACATAGGGATAATGACATCATCTGACATCATCTTGGGATGTCAGCCCTCAAGATATCGAGAAATTGGCCCCTTTCACTATTCGCACAACCCAAACGCCTGATCTGAGATGAGATGGAACTTAGGACATGCGGCTTTGTCCTAACATGCCACGTTCCCTAACCATGGAATGACATGTGGCCACCATCATATCATGACACATGGAACATTTTTTTCCCATGGAGCTCTCTCTGAAAATGATAAAACCACTTGACATGTGGCATGATTACCATGTGACACGTGGAACTCCCACGTGGGTTGACACAACATATATGTCATAACATATCCCAAGGTTCTCCTAACTGGATGATGACACTTGTATGCTCCTTATTTTTTGAATGACATCATATCGGATCTTTCAGGCATCAACTATTGTCCTTTTTCGTATGGCCTACTTCCCAAAATATCTCGACAGTTGAGATCTTATTACAGTTGGAATCTTGGGGTGTGTGGCCTTATATGTTCATGTTGTAACACCCCCTCTCGCTGACTTGAATACATGTAATAAATCATGATTAGTTATTTCCATGAAACGGCATGTGAATATTGTAAATGTATTATTTTTTAATTATAAATGACAAAGATGACTGTGGGGTGAAGCCTTAAATTACAAGCCATGATATCACTAGTGGAATGAGAGGACGTACTAATAAACTAAAGGACTTCAATCCTTATTCATATTACTTCCCTTAGCCCTGATTTCAAGACTAATTAGTTAATGAGGGAGGTTGGTAGTTGAACAACCAACCACCCCAATGAATGGAAGTATGGAGGGTTGTCAGAAGGGACCGGAAGCGGTCAGCTAGAGAATAGTAGGAAATATCACCACAAGTCCCCAAGATTGAACCACAAGTTTTCTTCTGACAGAAGAAACAGAATCATAGGTCGATAACCTGCCTAATTCATGCATGTAGTAAGGATATGAAGGGAGAGAGAACTGGAGGAGGGTCGGGCCTCTGAGGAAGGGAGTTGCTGAAAGGAATGCATGAGTGCGTGCAATAGAAGGATCAAAGAACTAATAGAAGGGTTCTGAGCTGGAGCATAGAAGACCCGAAACCTGACCTGAGCTAAGAGGGTCGTGAGATTAATGCTCAGAAGGAATCTGATAAACCTCGAAGAGGCCTGGGCTAGGTGGGTGTAAGGGAAAATCTCTACCAAGAGTAGAGTGAAGGAGAGTGACCTTCAAATATTGTTGAGAACCTGAGAGGGATTCCCTAGTGGTATCATGGATTGGCACCAGGATGGCCAAAATGCTAAGAGTGAATGCATATGAGCCTATAGCTAGGTGGAAAGGAGAAAACCCACAATCAACTGGTTGGCCACAACTTGTAAAGTCTAGATAATTATTTCATAGACTCTGTGTAATTGAATTAAAATGCATGTACTTGTGTTATAAATATACATACTTGATTTATAGTAATGTTGTTTATTGTATTGGAAAACTCACGAATTTGAGTGATGGTAGGATGGTAAGAACAATGCATTCTCTGCACAACTGAATACAAGCATTCTATAATATCTTGAGATAGAAAAAAAAAATTGAGAGAATGAAATCAATTTTATGGTTCCCATGTGCTCAATATATATATATATCATTGTGATGAGAAATCCATCGTTGTGATGGGAAATCCATGAATGGAAACTAGGATTATAAGTTAATAGTTTAATGTAAGGTATTGATCCCAAGAAGGTGGTATAACTCGCCTTCACAATCAAAGGGAATCGTTGGTCGTGCTATGTATGAAAGAACAGAGAAGACCATAAACTATATGTTCTTCCCCTTTGATAAATTGGTGGGTTCAAAGGACCTCAAACCCTCATTCGAGTGCTATATGACATGATTTTGCTTATTGTGGATAAGGGAAAGAGCTCAAAGAAAAATCCTTGAAGTGCCTAAGTCCTGAATCAAAAGAAAAACCATGTTTTGAGCTCAAAGGAATCACAATCGTTGGATCATTAGAGTGAATATATCTGGACCCTTTATCGAAGTAGTTTACCATGCCTATAGAGAATGTACCTGATTTAATCTAGACCATTAATCAAGGATTAACCCAGAGTTAACTAATGTCATAGATCATTGTGGTCTCATTTAAGCGATATTTGGGGGAGAGGTAACATCGTCATGATGTACCATGTTGACATGGAACGCCAACATGTCCAGAAGTTGATAGGTGTCATCCTTTGAATGGAAACGAGTAATTTGTCAATGGGCCATAGCACATTCCCTTGGGTGAACTATGTCTTAGACCTCTAATTTAGCCTTGGACGTTGGACAAAAGGTTTGAAATACCTCCACCATTGATCAGAGTGCATCTGGGATGTGATCTCGGTCGTTGATCAATGTGGAAGCCCCTAAAGGTTAATGCGAGGAGGGAAGACATCATGCTAACATTATGTTGACGTCACAATAACTAAAAGAGCGTACGTGTACGAGTAATCCACGTGGAGGCTTGTAATTGTTCAAAGTAATAGGGAGTGGGTACCTATCGATTTTAAGGGTTGGAAGGGTGAGCTGAATGCGTCTACGAATTCACCAACCCAAGAACACAACAAACTCACAAAATAAACTACTTTTTGAGTGTTAGAAGAGAGGAAGGGAATCAGATTATTTTGCAAGCATGTGAGTCTTCCAACCCGCGAACTCTAAAAAATCACTAAATAATTTAAGTGTTGAGACTTCTCGGATGGACTTATGAAGGGGAGGTACAAAATTATACACCCATGAGTCTTCTAGTCAACAAATCCACATAGATAGAAAATGGTTAACTGTTGAGACTTCTCAAACGGACTTATGAAGGGGAGGTACATAATTGTACGTCCACTAGTCCACGAGTCCACATAGATGGAAAAATGGTTAAGTTTCGATACTTCTCTGATAGACTTATGAAGGGGAGGTACATAATTGTACGTCTGTGAGTCCACATAGGTGGAAAAGTGGTTAAGTGTCGATACGTATCGGATGGACTTATGAAGGGGAGGCACAAAGTTATGTGTCTGTGAGTCCGCGAGTCTGTGATTCTGTGAATGAAAAAGAAGTTAAGTTTTGGTGGCCAGTTCATGAAAAGTATGAATATAGACCATGATCTTGCAAGACCACCGCCTGTGAATTCGTTAATACAACAAGGCAGCTAGAACATCATTAGAATGGAATATGTCCATTACTAATAGGATGACGAGTTGAGTGGGGTTCCACCATGGCAGACTAGGCTAGTGCCACGTCAGGACCTGGGTGTCGCCACGTCAGTTGGCACTGACAATGAAACTTCATGTGGATGTCAGATGGAAGTAAGAGATATTTTGTCTATGTAAACCCAAGAACTTTGGGAGGTCATAGATTTCATTCCAAAGCTCAGTTCTGAGTGAAATTACCAACCTTGGAAATATATTGATGAGCAAAAGAGGATGGAGCTATGATAGAGAATATTTAAGGTTGTTAAGAGAAGCTAAAATTTAATACCCCATCCCTTAAAAATGTACTTAGGGGTTTGGGTCTGTTACAAAGTGGTATTAGAGTAGGAAACAACACTTGGTATGCTTGGGATCATGAAAGAGTTGAATAAAATTATTTTTAGAAAGGGGAATGGCATTCTTCCCTACCCTATCTATTAGAGAAGGATACAACACTAGGCTTGGATGGTCTAGACATCAATCACAGGAATGGTAAATCAAGATTTAGGTGAGCCTATTGAAAGGTGTTTCTACCTTTGTAAGATTGTTTATTATATGCATTAACTTTCTAAGGAGAAGGACTACAGACTAAAATCATAACCTGAAAACCCTAGTTGAATTATAGTAAGGGGAAATTATATTGTTCCTCTATCAAAGTGATGACTACTCTTATGAGAGTAGGAATATGTTGATAGGTATTATTGGTAAAAACTGAATGAAAATGGAAGAGGTGGAAAAAATTATGCTATGAAGTTACCTGAGTGCAGACAAGGGTCATGAGCTGGGTTGTTTCGTTAAGTATAATAATTTATATCTACTAGGACAGGAAAAGTATCTTGTAATTAAGATGGTTGATTATATAAGGGTTAAGGCCCTTGTGGAAAATTCCTTGTGCTTAAAGGAAATTGGTATGGATTGATAGAATCTGTAGTAGTAATAATTATTGCTTTAATAAAATATTAAACCTTGTATATGTGTATGTTCCCTCACAATCATAGGAATGATGGAAAATGTGTAGAGTCAATTTTATTTGACCTATAGTGAATGAAGAAAATGGTTTTTGGAGAGCAACCCAGTTAAGAAATTAAAAAGGAGTCATGTGGATTGTTTCTAGACCTCCTGGGAGAGGTAAAGAGATGTGAACACATGAGAAAGTTATGATTCTCACAGATATAATAAGAGAATGTGTATACCTATAAATCTAAGTACATGTATGTGCATGCGAATACAAATGGCAGAAAGTTGGAATACATTTGCACTGTAAGCATGGGTAAAATACTCGGTGCAGGAGGATATGTCGGAATTCATATGGCAAAGATTGAGCATGTGTATAACATGAATATAGGATTATTATAGTCTATTATTGGATGTAAAATATGGTTATTACATGGATCATACAGTTAATGATGATCTGGGTATAGCAGCTTAAGTAAAATGTTGATGATATTGATAAAATATTACCCTATGAGAATAAAGTAAAAGGGTTAATGAATTGTTGATTATGAATGTAGTAAAGGAAGTGTTGGGGCATTTCCAGATGGTCAATGCGTCAAACTAACATCTATAGGTGGATGGTAGCCATAAGAATATGGATTGGTGTGCTTAATTTGTAGTGAGAGGGAATCTGGAAAATGTATTCCCTTGATAAAAATTTATGTTGACCAAGAATGGTTTGAGGCATGAAGAGAAGCTTGATAAAAATTTATGTTGACCAAGAATGGTTTGAGGCATGAAGAGAAGATTGAAAAGTTTCCATGTTGCCTGGGGCATTGTTGTAATTTCCCAGATTGTATTTTTGGTTCATTTCATACTTCTATAGTAGTTTAGGAAAGAGTGTTATCTTGTTGGTTTTTTTCATATGAAAAGGGAAACATAGTTACGAATATGTCTGTGATACTTTCCATGCGAATATCATGTGAGTGACTGTAAACTCTCAACAGAGAGGGAAACATGGTATTGAGTATTACTATGATACTTGTCATAAGAATGGTTGTAATATATCTGGGAGGAAGGATATGGAATTTTGAAATGCCCAAGTGTAAGAATGACATGGAAAAAGGTGAAATAGTGAGCTTTCATGTTGAACATCCATAAATGTAAATGGATGCTCGAGTGCATGAATGGAATGAATTATAAGGTTGCCTGGTATGAAGGAAGAAATGAATAGGTTTGTGAGACT
>CBVK0100772970.1:0-14569 GCA_900067695.1 Picea abies | reverse complement strand
ATAATGTGTCCTTTGTGTCTTGTTTCTGGGGTGGACCTGTCCCGTGTCAGATACTCATATCCATGTGTCCTCCATGTCCCGTATCCTCATGTCATGTGACTTAGATTGGCACAAATGAGTGGAGCATTGGACACATAAGAGGACATGTGGCATACAGTTGGAGGAGGAACACCTTGCATGAGGACACTTGAATACCATTGTGGAAGAGCGAGCATTGGACTAACATCTTGATGAATATCGCACCATATTGGATGAGGGGTGTTGAGCCTAAGGAGGATCATCCTTAGCTGGGGTTTCACCTTGAGGGGTTGGATAAACCCTAGTTTGACACTTGTGCGTGATTGTATTGTAGAGCGCTCCATCTCAAGTTGCCTTCTTAGTTACTTGTATGGACACATGTTGTTGTTTTATGTTAGCCTCCCTCACCTATTGTATCATAAAGGGAGGAGAGAGCTTTGTCATATCATTATCATGACTTTACTATATTCTTTGTAATAACCTTCGAGATGTCTTGTAGGGAGTAAGATGCTAGGGTTCATGAGGAACCCTAGGAGAAGAAAAAAAGAGAGAGAGACGTCTTAGTTGTTTTTGGAGAGATTTCTCTAGTGTGATGTTAGGGTTTTCTCTTGTGAGATGTTAGGGTTTGTACAATGCACTTAAACCCTAGAGAAGAACATGAGGTTGGGGGTGATGATGGATTGTCTTGTGGCTCCTATCATAGTGCTAGGGTTTTTACCTTAGTAGAAGACATAGAGAGTAGAGCTAATGCCTTACATTATTTCGTAGCCTTATTCTTATTGGATGCATGGAGGCTATGGAAAGATCATCAAGAGCCTAATGTGATGAGTCTTGAGCTTGGTGTGATGCCTTACTTGGAAGAAGACTCGTTTATTGTATTCTTGATGTTCCATGGAGGTCTTGGTGCTTGTGTTGATGCAAGAGTTGAAGACCTGGGGTTTAAGGAATCAAACCCTAGGATGGACATGCAGACTTGAAGGCTAGCACTAGAGTTGTCTTGCCATGTACTTGTGTGATACAACATGGCTAGGGTTTGTAAATGCTAAGGAGGACTAGTAAGATAGATAAGATAATTTTATTAATGTCCAATGAATGACCACAAAAGTAAGTCAATGGGAATGAAAAATACAAATGTGGGTACAATGTGGGAGTGCAAAAGCATCTCCTAGATAATGCTAAGAATAACAAAAGGAAAGAAACCCTCGATCTAATTACTGCCAAGGAAAAAGTGTATATAACAGTATCATATGTGCAGTGATACAAAGAAGGAGTGTCCATGGTAGGAGTTGGACAAATCAATACGAGCCGAGAGAGAAAAGATCTGAAGATGAAGCTAGTGAGGTCAATGTCTCCTGGATATAATGACCGATGGCGAGGGGGGCAACAAGGGTCGCGCTAGCTCACTGTCAGAGTTTGAGTACCATAGGGGGATGCAACTGTATGATCCTAGGGGGGATGTAGGAGTGAGGAAGCTCAGTTCTCCTACCATCTGAAGTCAAAGGAAAGAAGCTATGAATAGATCTCTAACTACTCTGTTGGGGTTGGGGGCGGTCCAATGCGCGAAAGGTACCCTGCTCTGGACTGATCTGGAGCTGAAACATTTGTCGCGATGAGGATGCATGGTCGGGTGTATGGTCTTACACCTTCGAACCGGTCTCGAATATATCGATCGATATCCAAGGGGGGGGAATGGGCCCGAGGTCTCACCACTCTATGGTCTGAAGTATTCTAGAACTCGGACTAGTTTGGAGAGCATGTGTAATACAAGCTTGGTGTATGTGCCAAGGAGGACTTGTCAATGTTGATGCTAGCTTGTTGAGGATCTTCGGTGGAGTGACCATCTTTGGTTGGGAGTGATTCCTAGTTAGGAAGCGTTGGTGGCTAGGGTTTTCTTATGGTTTCCTTAGCTAGGGTTTGGAAAGCTTGACTTGTACCAGCTTTGTGATAAAGCTGCGGTATGTACATCTTTTATATGTATATAAAGTTTCCAGCTGTCCACATTCTGTGTACTTGCAAATTTGATTTTCAGCATATGTTATCTTCGTGATTGAGTATATTTCAGAGCTTATTGTTCATGCTGATTTGACATAACATATAGCTGAATTGGTTTAAATGATTTAACACATCTTAAAGGAGTATAATTACTATTGTTATATTCTGCTGTAATAAGGGAAATCAGATATGTTATATGCCTTGAAAGTGTGCCTTAAGGTCTGTAGCATTGTGGTATTGAAGTACACTCATATGGTATTTATTCTCTCAGGCTGTCAAGTGAAATTTGATTGTAGGGAAGTGAAATATTACTACTGTAATTTAATATTTCAGAACAGCCTTAAGGCTGAAAGTTCACGGGGAATAGTTCCGGGAAATCTCAAGATTGAGGTGAAATTCTGGAAGTTGCATTAATTGCCTAATTCTTGAAATTTCTACACCTTCAGTGCAAGAAATGAGATTTTGTTTCTTTCAAACGACATGAGCTTCATTCATCCATCCACACTTACCCTAAGGCCTTCTTCTATAACCTCCTCACTCAGAAATTGATTGTCAATCTTGGGTCTCTCATGCCTCCTCCCTATAAGAGGTGCTTTTCCAATCCTTTGTTCTTGTTCCTCTCTTCCAATCTCCCTTCACTTATTTACCCCTGCAAATATTAAAAAAGCTATAGAAAATTTGTGCACCAATATTGTTGCTAACAGTGAAGGGATTTAACTTGAATTTCTCAAGTATGGTATTGACTATCTAACACACATCCTATTGTTGATCTCTTCAATGATGTAGTTTTCTTGGATTTTCCTCTTTCATGGTAACAACATCTTATTCATTCTATTTTTAAATACGGTGGTAGTTTGGACCCAAATAAGTATTGGAATATTATGATCGAGGATGCTTTTTCCAAACTTTATGCTATGGTCTTGAACATTTGTCTCTCAAAGCATTTGGAGGGAAGTAAACTTAGAGCCAAAGGACAAGAAGCCTTTAGAAGAGACCAGCAAACTATTGATCACATCCTTACACTTCAATCTATCATTGAAGAGGCTAAGTAACAGCCCTATAATGTCTTCTATCGTTATGTGGGCTTTTGGAAGCCCTTCAGTTTTGTGTTGATACACTCCTTGTTTTAGAAGTTGCTTGATATTGGCATCTCTATCTCTCATTATTGTCATAATGAGTGCCTACAAGACTATCATGGGTTGCTCCCATATGACCTAGGGGTTCTCTAACTTCATCAAGAGTACCATTGGGGATAAGCAAGAAAGCCCCCTCCCTGAACTTTCTTTGATATTATCGATGAGATTGAGAAGTACATCAAGGAGAACACACATGGACAATGTTTGCACCTTACACCACATCTTGAATGTATTACTCTTATTTGTGAAAGACGTGGTCTCCTTAGTATCCTCCACCAAGGATCTACAAATGCAACTTGATGGTCAAGGATCTACACCACATCTTGAATGTATTACTCTTATTTGTGAAAGACATGGTCTCGGTATCCTCCGCCAATTTTTGTGATCTCAAGCAACTCGTGTTTAATCATAGAAAAAAGAAGGTGATGATATTTAACACCTCTAAAAGAGTTCCCTTTGACTTTCATGTGGGTGAATATTACTACAACATATACTTACTTGGAGGTCCAATTTATTGGTCATAGATTTAGCTTGAGGCTTGGATCCTAACCTTGGCTCATTAAGAGATATTCATCTCTATCCATATGTGAGTGCTAGTGTTTCCTTGTACACTTTTAAGACATACCCTTGAAGTTGTCTCTATTTGACACAATTATCAAACCTATTATTCTCTATGGTCTTGTGGTTTGTAGGTCCTGCATACTGCCAGTTGGTTAGGCGTAGTTGTAGACTTTGATCCATCATACTCCGATGTATGACCCATTGCAAGTGGATAGCTACTTGATTCATTATCCAAGCCAAGTTTGGCACCCATCCCATGCTCCTTGAGAATATATTAAGGCTTGTCAACTTTCTTTACAAGATTCATACTTGAGGTAATTTAACTACAGGATGGGAGAGGTATCTATATTTGATAGTTGACTCTTTGTATCTCAAAAGAGATTGCTTCCATGGTTCTTTTGATGCAAAGATGGTGTTGGTTCTCATAAGTTTCATTGCTCTTTCAATTTATCATCATCTCTATTGAATATCTCCCCATAAAGATACTCTTTGGACACCTCTAGTCATCTTCTACCTTTAAAAGGGAAATCAATACACGATGAAAGAAGACATGTATCAACAATTTATCCAAGTTACTTGGACCTCCCCTCCAACTTCTTTCCCCATGATGGCCTTCTACTTTGAGCATTTCTTGTAGCTAGTAAGCGACCACATTATTCATAATGACTACTTTCAAAGACATTGGTCATGTAGCCTCAAGATTCCCCGCAGTCAATCGAGGGTTTTCCCTCACCAATTGTGTGTTGAATATGATGACCACATCCCATGGATGGAAAGGCTATGTGGACTTTGTCCTCTCTAGAAGGATAAGGGAGAAGAGTACATATTTTTTGGAAGTTATATATATAGATAGATATTACATACATACATATATGTGTGTATACATACATACATACATACATACATGTGTGTACATACAAACATATATGTGTGTGTGTGTGTGTGTGTAGTAAATTCCAGGAAGAAAGAAGGGAACAAGTCATCGACCAACAAGAGGTTGAGGAGAGGGATCCTAATGAAGGTTTCCAATCCCATGAGGAAGAGAAAGAATTTACTCATGCTTCTACCAAGGATAATGAAGACCTGGTTAAAGAGAAAGAGCCTGAAGATATCAAACATGATGAAGTATTAATGTGTGCTCCTTCCTCTAATGAAGCCATCCCAAATCCTTTTCCTCCTGCACAAAAAGAAGAGGATGAGGTAAGTCACTTTCCTTTTCAGGTCTTTGATGATACCTTATTCTATGATTCAGAAGGTGAAGAAGAAAGGGAACCCTTGAATGAGCTAGACCCTTTGTATTATGAAGCTCAAGATGTAGGGGCAAGTCATGAGGACGAGGCATTGATGCTTACTCTTCCATTTGATGAAGTTATCCAAGCCTTTGACGCTCCTGCACGAGAAGAAGTGAATACGGTAAGTTGTTTCCCTTTCCAAGATTTTGATGATGACTTATTTTGTGATTTGGAAAGCAAATAAGTCTTAGAGGAACCCTTGGATGCTTTAATCGCTTCATGTTATGATGAAGGAAATGGCATGGTTAATAATATTGATGAGTTCATACATGTTGGGAGACGTAAATGGGATGTAATTGGTTATGATGGCAATCCTATTTACGACATTGAGGATCATTTCCAAATGTTTCCTTTACAGCTATCATATCAGGTTACTACTAATTCTGACATTTGGCAACAAGGAAATGATATAGTTACAGATGATATAGTTACAGACATCTCCAAGGGTGACCTAGTTATATGTTCTCTTGATGATTTTCGGCCATACCTTGAGGATTTTGATGAGTATTCTTTTGAGCACTTGGATTTATTCTATAAAGAAGATTATCAACCACCGTTGCGCTCAGATCTTGATAAAGATGAGGACATTGCTTTCCCAAAGCAGGGTACTTGTGGCAAGGTTTTCCAGCTCCCTTCGACTACTTTACCTCGCTATGTCACTAAAGGACTAAAGGAGTAGTTGGGAAACATGTCCCTTGTCTTGCGATTTCCCCGGGGCAAAGCCTTCTTTTAGAATTCAAGGGTAGGTTGAATACCTTAAGAAGAAGTTTGCTATCTCGGTCTTTCATCTTTCCCTTAGAAGATTGCCAATCATCCTCTAGGTTCCTACTAGTCCCTTCCCAGACCTCAGGATGTGATGACGTCCAAGGTAGCCAACCTTCAGACTCTTTGAGTCCATCTTTTGAGCCTTTGATTTTTCACGATCCCTTTCTGAGATGGACTGAGCAAATTCCTAGAAGTGTGACTTGGCATAATTTGCTCCCTCCCTCTGTTGAAATATTGTAAGTTCAAAAAATATTCCAATTATAATTGAGTTATTATCTTATAGATCAAATCCCCTCTTGTGGATTGATCATGTCGGGTCTTGTATAAGACCAAATCCCCTTTTGTGGATTGGTCTATATGGTGGTATTTGTAAAGTCAAACCTTAGGTTTTATAAAGTGGTTTGAACCACTCTTGGAAGAAGTCGGCCCTACTAAGTGAAGAGACATAACCCTAGCGCCTCCTCAACTAGTATTTATAAGTGAGGATAGCGCCTCATTTGTTCACAAACTCACTCACACTTCTAGTGCGCATCTTTTGAAGGAAGCTGCAATTGCAAGAAGGAGAAGAGAGGTGCATGCTCAGTCCTAGTCTATTCTTGGTGGCTTGGCCTTAAGTCTTGACATTGTATTGGCAATCTATTATTGAGGAAGTTTTTGTTGGGTTTTCTCCCCCGTGAGGGTTTCCCAGGATAAAATGTTGTGTACATTGTGATTGTGTTTCTTTCAGTGATCCTACTTATGCTGTTGTTTTGGAAATGCTCTAGAAAATTGAAAAGAACCTAATAACAGCTCTAAATTTAACATGGTTTCAGACCTTGACTGAATAGAGCACCTTTTACAAGGAAATTAGGGCTTTTTATTGGAAAGGAATTTCTTACTAAAAACCATCTAGGGAAGTGCGCCCTACCCTAGTGCATCATTTCGCAGCTTGAGTGCACCTTTTCAACTACCAGAGCCTCTGAAAAGTCAAACCCTAGTTTTGACTGGTACCAGAAAACCAAAACACCGGGAAGCTAGAACTAGTACCAAGTCGAAGTTTAGATTCTTTTTCTGAGCACTTTCATATTCTGGTCATTTTCCTAGCTCCAGGTCAAGATGTCTGCAAGCACCAAGCTTGTTGACAAGTTTGAAGTTGTGCTTGAAAAATTTATAAAAGAAAATGTACCAGAACTTGAAGAATATGCAACCAAAACAAAGTACAAGAAGGATATGGTTAGGATCCAAAAGGATCATTGCAGACTCCATTAAAGATCATTTGATCCCTCAAGTGTCTTCTAAGAATACTCCAAAAGAGATGTTTGATGCCCTAACCAGAATGTATGAAAGAAAGAAGATCAACCGGAAGATGAACTTGAGAACCCAACTCAAGAATACAAAGATGCAGAAAGGAGAAACAGTTCAAGACTGTTTCTCTAGGGTTACTCATTTCAAAGAACAGTTAGAAGCAATTGAATACAACTTGGATGAATATGAACTCATCATGACAACTCTTAATGGTCTCACAAGATCTTGGGATGCCTTCATCCAAACTATCTGTGCAAGAAAAGAGAAACTCCAATTTGACAATCTATGAGAAGAATGTATTCAAGAAGAAGCAAGAGTGGACAACTGAGAAGTCGTACTATTAAGGGATGAAGATCAAGCCCTAGTTTCTCATGCTAATGGAGGAAAGAAAATGTATCATTTCCAAAAGGAGACCCATCTTCATAAAGAATCTCACTCCCCAAAGAGATTCACCCACTTCCATAAAGAATCCCACCCTCCAAGGAGATTCCAAAAATATCATAAGGGTCAAAGAAAAGAAAAATATTTCTCCTCTTATCAATGTTATCAGTGTGATAAGATGGGACACATTGCTAAGAATCTTCCTGCTAGAAGGGAAGAATACAAGAAGAGAAATAACAAAAGACATCATGTCCATGCAGTTGAAAATGATGAGCCACCCACGAAGTTGACTAAATAAGAGATTGAAGATTATGTTTTATTTTCCGCCCTCTCAGGATCTGTGATACCTGGATAGGATACTTGGCTCATAGACAGTGGTGCCTCTAAGCACACAACAGGTTAGAGAGACATTCTCTCTAGCCTTATAGAAAAGGACCTTCCCTGGAAAGTTTCACTTGGAGATGATTATCAGTACCCTATCAAAATGGGAGAATCCACCTACAAAACTTGATTCAAGGACTCCAATGAGAGTGAAGGATGTACTGTATATACCAAGTTTGACAAAGAACTTACTTTCTATCTCAGCTTTAGATAAGAAAGGTTTCAGGGTTGCATTCATAGATGGTGAAGTTCTTATGTGTCCTAAAGGAAAAACCATAGAAGATACAATTGTTATTGGAACAAAAGAAGGTGGTTTGTACAAGTTAAAAGGTCACTCAGATGCATCCTTGACTCACTCCACTGAGAGTCCTTGTGAACTTTGGCATAGAAGACTAGCTCACATCAACTACAAAGCCTTACCATATGTAAGCAAAGTAGTTACAGGTTTACCAAAATTTAAGTTTGATCATGAAGGTGTATGCAAGGGATGTGCACAAGGAAAGAACATAAAGAATCATTTCCCAAAGAGCGACAGTAAAGCAGAAGGAATCGTGGAGCTCATCCACTCAAATGTATGTGATCCAATGCCATCAACCTCTCTAAGCGGGTATGTATACTATGTATCATTTATTAATGATTATTCTCGTAAGACTTGGGTTTATTTATTGAAATCAAAAGATGAAGTACTCGAAAAGTTCAAGGAATTCAAAACCTTGGTAGAAAACCTCTGCGAAAGAAAAATCAAGATACTCAGGTCAGATAATGGAGGAGAATACACCTCAAATGAATTTGGAAGTTTTTGCAGAGATGTCGAGATTAAGAGGGAGCTCACCACTCCCTATAATCCTCAACAAAATGGTGTAGCAGAAAGAAAGAATAGAACAATTATGGAAGCAGTGAAGACCATGATTCACGATCAAGATCTTGCAATGCACTTATGGGATGAAGCAGCAAGAACAATAGTTTATGTCCAAAACAGACTATCCCATAGTGCACTTGGATTCAAAACCCCAAAGAAATGTTCTCTGGAAAGAAGCCAGAAGGAAGCCATCTAAAAATTATTGGTTGTCTAGTGTTTTTACACATTCCGAAAGAAAGGAGAACTAAGTTGGAACCTTCAGGAAAGAAGGGAATATTTGTTGGATACTGTGAGGTCTCTAAGGCCTTCAGAATGTACATACCAAGTTACCATCATATTTAGATCAATAGAGATGTAACCTTTGATGAAGATGTAGCACTCAAAAGATCAAGGAAATGCTAGCTTGAAGAAGTATATGAAGAAGAACCTGTAGCTCCCAGAGTTGCGGAACCTGTGATGGAGGTTATAGTTACCCCTGATGATGAGATTCCAGAAGATCATGATATGATAGAATCTCAAGAACCTCCCCAGATGACAATCTCTCACAAGAGAAAGCCAGCTTGGGCAAGGGAACGTATTCAAGATGGAGAGAAGTATGGTGCCTCAGAAGGAACCATGAGACAAAGCAAGAAACCGAAGTGATTCTCCATCTATATGGCTTTGATGTGTGATCTCATAGAAAAGGAATCCACTTGCCCTGCAGATTAAAAAAAGCTTTGTACGGATTGAAGCAGGCTCCCAGAGCTTGGTATGGTAGAATTGATAGTTTCTTGACGAGCTTGGGATTTACCAAGAGTAAATCTCATTCTAACCTTTACTTCAAGGTTATGAATGATCAGCCAATTATATTGCTATTGTATGTGGATGACTTATTCTTAACAGGAGAAGAAAAGATCATCACAGATTGTAAGAAGAAGCTCGGTGCAGAGTTTGAGATGAAAGACCTAGGCCTAATGCATTATTTCCTAGGTCTTGAAGTTTGGCAGAGCCCAGAGAAGATCCTCCTTAACCAAGGGAAGTATGCAGTTGAAATACTAAAGAGATTTGACATGTTGGAATGAAAATCCATGAACACACCCATGGAAACAAAGTTGAAGCTCTTGGTTGATACTTCGTCAGAATTGGTTGATGCTACTCGATATAGACAGATTATTGGTTTGTTGATGTATCTGACGAATACCAGGCTAGATATATGCTTTCTTGTGAACACCTTGAGTCAGTATATGGTAGAGCCCAAACGTGTTCACCTTGTAGTTGCAAATCATGCGATGAGATACCTTAAGGGTATGTTGGATTATGGTCTCTGTTGACTTCAGACTTTATGGTTATACTGGTTCAGAATCTCAGATTGGGCTGGAAGTGTTTATGATAGAAAGAACACTTCAGGATGTTGTTTCAGTCTGGGGTCAGCCATGACTTCATGACAGAGCAAGAAGCAATCCAATATTGCTCTCAGCACGGCAAAAGCAGAATACATTACAGCATGTTCCACCAGTTGTGAAGCCATATGGCTTCGAAAGTTGTTGACAGGTCTATTCGATCTAATGATGGAAGCCACCATGATTCTATGTGAAACCAGATTTGCATAAAGATGACGAAGAACCCAGTGTTCCATGATAAGTCAAAGCACAAAGAGATCGGGTATCACTACATTCATGATATGGTGTAGAGGGGCGCTGTAAAGCTCCAATATGTTGGCACAGATGAGGAGGTTGCATATTTGTTGACCAAGCCTTGTCTCGTGTGAAATTTGAGTTCTTCCGAGACAAGCTTGGTGTTGTCTAAAAGGACCTCCCTTGAAAGGGGGAGTGATGTTGATGATACTATGGTATCCTGACCAACAGCGGATAGCTCCGTTAGGATTTTATATCCTAGGGGATTGATCATCCCTGGACAGATCTCGAAGGTCCAGTAAGGACGGTCTGTCAGAGTACCTGTGCATGTATATGCCAGATGTGGTCAGTAGTGGTAGCTCCATTAGGATTTTATATCCTAGGGAATCTTTTGATCCCTCGACAGATCTCGAAGGTCCGGTAAGGACGATCTGTCAAAGTACCACGTGGTAGCTCCATTAGGATTTTATATCCTAGGGAATCTTATGATTCCTGGGCAGATCCCGAAGGTCCGGTATGGACGGTTTGTCAAAGTACCAAAAAAATGTTGTTGTTGCACCTGCCTCATTCTCTTTCCATATGATGATGATGTTGTTATCTCAGCCTCGTGCTGATGATATTGTTGTTTCAGTCTCGTGTTATTGTTGATGATGTTGTATCAGCCTCGTGTTGTTGATGTTGTATCAGCATCATGTTGTTGATGATGGTGTACCAGCCTCGGGTTGGTGATATTGTTTCTTTAGTGTTATGCTAATTGATGTTGATGTTTCAGCTTCATACAGATGATGATGATGATGCTAGTCCAGCTCCATGATGTGAACGATGATGATATTGATGATGAGAAAAACTTTCGATGATTTGTAGATATGCCAGTCAGTGTTTCCGATGTTGATGACGTTGTTTCCCTCTCTCTCTCTTGATGATGTTGTATTGGGTTATGTTAGTAGAATACCCTTCTCGTTAAGGGGGAGTGTTGAAATATTCTAACTTCAAAGAATATTCTAATTATAATTGAGTTATTATCTTATAGATCAAATCCCCTTTTGTGGATTGATCATGTCGGGTCTTGTATAAGACCAAATCCCCTTTTGTGGATTGGTCAAACCATATTTATATGGTGGTATTTGTAAATTCGGACCATAGGTTTTATAAAGTGGTTTTAACCACTCTTGGAAGAAGTCAGCCCTACTAAGTGAAGAGACATAACCCTAGCGCCTCCTCAACTAGTATTTATAAGTGAGGATGGCACCTCATTTCTTCACTAACTCACTCACACTTCTAGTGCACATCTTTTGAAGGAAGTTGCGGTTGCAAGAAGGAGAAGAGAGGTGCATGCTCAATCCTAGTCTATTCTTGGTGGCTTGGTCAAAAGTCTTGACATTGTATTGGCAATCTATTATTGAGGAAGTTTTTGCTTGGTTTTCTCCCCCATGAGGGTTTCCCAGGATAAAATGTTGTGTACCTTGTGATTGTGTTTCTTTCAATGATCCTACTTATGTTGTTGTTTTGGAAATGCTCTAGAAAATTGAAAAGAACCTAATAACAAGTCTAAATTTAACACCCTCTCGCCTCCATGAGCTAGACTTTACGATTTCCGATGATGTGATACATGTTCTAACTCATGTTATTTTTGTGCTTGGCTTCTCATTGTTTTGGTTTATGATGAAGCACAGAGGCAGGTATTATGAGATATTGTTAGGATGGTTTCACTGGTTATTTGACTTCACCTAGCATTCAACCACAGGTAAGTAGAGGCAGGTAGGTAGGCATTTGCATCCATTGTATATACCAGCTACATATCATGTTAGCATAGTTGTAGTTCCATTTTACATATTATTTTGTCTCACTTGTATATATGTATACTCACGATCATAGTTTTAAAAACCGGAACTGGTCAAGGGTCCAACCAGAACTGGTCGAACCGGTTTCAATTGTTAGATTTTAGAGAGCTATGGCTCATGTAATTCTTTTACATTTTCTGTCAACAATTACTTCAGCCATGACTACTGCAACAAACCAAGATCACAAGAAGAAGATCCATGCACAAGAACACAAGAAGTATCCTGGGAAACCCTTCTCAACAACGGAAGAAAACCCAGCCAAATCCTTTGCTATAATCTTCAAGAGAAAGACCTTCACCACCAAGAATGACTTAGCACACAAGAGGGTGCTTAAGCCCTAGAACTCTAGCACCCAAGAGAGGTGCGCACCTTTTACCAAGTAGATGTATTTGTTGTAATTTCCAAACACATAAGAAAGATATGATTCCACAATGGGGAATCATCCCTTACTTATATTAGACTTGTCCAATCAACAAAGGCGTTTATTGGCTCAACAGGGCCGACCTCTCTAAGTCACTTTATAATTTACTATTATTATAATTATTATTATTATTATTATAATTAATATTAATATTAATATTAATTATCTTTTACATTTATTATTAATCACATTAAGGTAGGGCTGACCTATACCCTTTACATAACAATTACGGTTATAGGTAGGTCTGACTCTTGAACAATATATAGCAAAGGATCTGATACACCCACTAGTGCTCATCCACTAGGAGAACATCCATAGGGATGTCATAGCTCTGATTCACTGCATTACACAAAAGAACCAGGGCTTCACACGTTCACCTATGCTCGTCCACAGGCACATCCACTCTACAAATCTACTTTCCCACTGCCATCGACAGGAGAACCATCTAAAATCTTCTCGTCAACTTTGTTGCTCAGAGGAGGCTAATACATCATCTTCATTTATGTTCTCATGACGAAGCACCCAGCACTTTGGGATTTCACACGTTCACCTTGTGCTCGGCCACAGGCACGTCTTCTCAACTCTCTGAATGGAGGAGGTCATCTCTACGTTCCTAGCTCTGTCTCAGGCAGGAACCATGAACCCTTCTTAGGGGCTTTCTCTCAAGTTTGTAAGCTGGGAGAAAGACTCACATAGTTGCTATGTTCCACATCTCACAGGTTTGTAAGCTAGAGGATGTCTCCCATAGTTGCATTCAACACTCCCTCTCAGCTAGGGAGGCATTCTTTATCATGCCAAGTCTCACACGGATGTATTTTGAATTTTGTCTTAGCTGGAGTTATCGACACTCCCTCTCAACTAGGGAGCCATTCTTCACGAAGTTAAGTTGGTAAAGATATCTGCAATCTGCTCATGTGTAGGAAAGTAATGCATGTGTACGATTTCCCTCTGCATCATATCTCTGATATAAGGATATTTCATCTTATCGTGTTTCGCTCACGAAACAAGAGCTTTACACACGACTCTAGGTTATCATCATAGGATCCATCTCATGGGCAAGTAAATCTGTCAGAAGTTTGTGAAGCCACATTGCTTCGCATGCTCGATGATATATACTCTGCCTCTGTGGTACTCAAGGTCACTGAGTTTTGTAGCCTATTGTATCAAGAAACCATGGTAAACTTCATCGTAGAATATCAATCGGATGTGCTCTTCCGATCCACTGTACTTTTTGCTCAATCTGAATTGGTATATTCTGCAAACTCAAGTTCACACTGGAGGCATATCTCAGACCATATCCAACTGTGCCTCATATATATCTCAATACATGTTTTGTTGTTGCCTAGTGAGTCTATCTCAGTTGACTCATAATATTCACTGCATGGCGTGAATTAAGTTTGGTGTTAACCGGATACATCAGTGATCCAATCAGCTATGGATCAGTCTCATCTGAATCATCATCAATCTTCTTCTTTAAAATCCATCACAGTGGATTTTGCATTCTGTTATACTGAATATTTTTCTCTGTATATTTTCCTTGACTCATGAAAATATCATCGGTCCTCTGTCATACTTCTTGTCCCAAGAAGTGGTGCATCATACTCAGATTCTTCATCTTGAATTCAAAAGTCAAGGATTACTTGTATCCAACAACATGGCTTTCTGAATAAGTCATCAAAATCAGGCTCTCGTCACCAACACTGTAATGATATAGGTTTTGGATCAGCAACACTCTTGCTGAGATCCAAACTCATCAAGAATTTATCTATCTGGTGTAGTTTCCAACTCATGAATGGTAGTACGGATGGAAGTGTATCAGGTTTACTAGATCAAGTGTCTCATCATAGGCAACTCCCTTTGTTTGGGAGAAACTTCTGGCTATAGATCTCGTTTTGTATTTCTTGACACTTCCATCAGTTGCATGCTTGATCTTATAGATCCACTTGGAAGTTACCACATACTTCCCTTTCTGGTCCCTGAATAATATCTTATACATCATTCTTTAAGATATACTGGTATTCTTCT
>CBVK0100772964.1:0-10752 GCA_900067695.1 Picea abies | reverse complement strand
AGGTGTAAGCCTAATACCCATCATAATTTGAATAATTAAATCAATTTTATTGTTGGTGGATTAGAAAGAAAGAGAGCAGTAGATTGTCTGTAGAGACATTCCATTGGGCATGGAGTCATAACATTCTACATATCAAAGGCAATCAAGCTTCCTACTAGACAAAAGGGTTATATAATGATGAATAGAAGAATGAAGTAGATCACACTAAGAAGAAATATTCATTAAGCAACGATCCTCTTTGCAAAATGAATAAAAAGAATACTTGAACATAAATCACGAAAGAAGGCAATCATTGCAAATCCTTTGCAGCTCAGGAATCTCTTGCCCATGAACAACCATTGATCCTCATTGTATTAAATTAATTCAAGCAAGATGCAAATGTAAAATTTAAAACAAAGAAAACACAATCTTATAGTAACAACTCTCATGAATCTCTAATGGTAGAAACGTTACACTTTGATATGCCCAATAGGCTTACAAATCAACACACACAGTTAAACTGCCTCATGCTATCCTAACTCTCTCCAGCCCCTATTTGGATTCCTCTCACTCATTAAGTAGAAAATTACATCAATAATATCTCTAGGAGGTCGAAGCCTACTCCATGCATTGGATTCTATGCCTTAGAGATATGTGGCAAATAGAAAATCCAACTAATTCCTTGATTCCTGGAAACTGTCTTTTAGAATAAATGCAACTGCAGCCATCTCATTGCATGGATATTGTGGAGTTGAATCTTAGGTACAAGTGTCCCTTGGTGTCTAACTGATCTCTAAGAACTCATTCAAACCTCCTCAGACAGGTGGCAGCCCTCCTACATCTCAAATTTATCAGACTGTTAGAGTTTGCAACACAATTTTAGGATTCACTACAAATTTTCCTTTACGTGATGATTTCCACTTTTCTCCCAAATTACGAACTGGGTCAGGATGATGTTTGGTCAGCAAGTCAATAATATAATGATTCATCTCCACAAAAAATTTCATAAGAACCCATATCATAATTTAAAATTTATGATGAAAATATGATTTTTCTGTGTATCAGGTGAGTTTGTAGTGCACATGTGAGTTTGCATCACATAGTTGATTTTGCAGCGCGAAGTGAAGTTTGCAGTGCACAATTGAGTTTGCAGTGCAGTGAAGTTTGTAGTGCACAGTTGAGTTTGCAACGCCCAGTGAAGTTTACAATGCACAATGAAGTTTGCAGCGCACATTTGCACATGGAAATGAAGCTAAGAAATGATAAAGCTTCCTTCTGAAACTGACCCTTGGAGATTTTGTATGATGGCCAAGCACTAAAAAAAATATTGGTGCTAACATTGGCTCCTACTAGGGAATGGCATGCTCCCTGTGAGTTTCCAGGAACTTATAGTTCCAGTGCCTTATCCATTTTTGAAAATATGAAATTTGTAGTTGTCCATCATGCACTACAGTCGACCTGAGCTGCAAACTGTGAATTGTTCCTTCCTGAAGTATACTTCTTCTCTTTATTGGAAATCAAAACATTCACTCACTAAAAAAAAACTCAAACTATAATCTGACCACACTGTGTAAACTGAAGGAAATGCTTGAAACACCAAGCTTATTTATTTACAATTCCTATATTAACCAACTGAAGAACCACTTTTCTCATGTATGAATAAATTGATACATAAGACATTGCCAATTAATTGGTTACATATGTCCTTAGCACATTTCTCAAGGGTAAACAAACATTTTAAGAGGAAATCATCATCGAAAGACTAGGACTCCATTGCATGTTTCAAAATGATTGAGAATATCAATCCTCCCGATGACAACATGATTGGATAGACTTTCCATAATAGAACCCCATCTCTCGATAGCATGCCAACGGTAACAAATTGAAGGTTTTCCTCAAAGAAATAATGGATTTTGTATGGGTCGGACCAGGCCAAGTTGTAATACACTAACATTTATTACACAGGTAAAGCGGGGGGGGAGTAAAATAAAACACTCCTACTAAACTACGATCAACACATCATTTACATTTGGAAATCTAAAAAAAGTGTAACCTCCCATACTATGGTTGCATAGTTAATTCAAATTTCTCTGAAGCCACAAGTAGACATGAATGTGTGCGGTATGTTTTGAATTTAATACTTTCTATAACAAGTTGGAAGTTGACTAAATTTGGTCATCTATGTAGTAGTATACTAGGCGACAAGATATCCCACATGCATACCAAGAAAGAAAAGAACTTGGAAGCTACTGGGCCTGCACCTGTTTCCAGTTCAGACTCTATCAAAATGGCAAACACAAAGTTCTTCGAAGAAATGGAGCACTTCCTGAGATACCATGAAATTTATAGGATTTTCCAGAATGAGGAGTATCCATTAGACAATGAAGACATAGATGAATATCAAAACATTGGAATAAGTGGTATTCACACCCTGGCAGCTCGCCCGATGCTCTTCCATTACAATGACATTACACGGTGGTGTTTTACCCACCTCCAAAAAGAGACCCACCATATTCAACAAGTCCAAATTTATGATTTCTTCCTTGAAGCCTAAAGACATCAGAATACATCAGAATAAGGTATAAAACCTCTTAACTTACGGTATCATTGAATGAATCCTTTCTACAAAAATTCAGGGTAGAGAATCAAGATTTCAAGGAATTAATAGAAATTCGATACATCGATGAGGAGAGACAAGATTAAAAAGGAGAGAGATATATTCCAACACAGTATCTAAAGACCCCATATAGGTTGTTGAACATGATGATCTACATACTATACAGTGAAGAAACTAGCATGCACTTCGGAATGGAGTGGTTCCCGATGGAATATACAGTGGTGAATTCTAGACAAGTGTTCAATTGGGAAAACACCCTGAACTTCAGCATTATTAGTCGATCTAGGAAAGCACCAGGTATGAAAAACACTGGTTTTTATATGAAAACATACCTTATTGATGATATCTTCTCTTCTCATCATTTCCCCACTATGGAATGGAGTTGGACTCCAAGTTAGCTCCCAATCCAAATCTATTATTTGGAATTATGGGACAAAAATTACAAAGATTATTTTTACATTATCTATGATTATTTCCTATCCACAAGGTTATTTTTGGGATTTACCCACATAGGATATTGCAAGGGGCCATCAAAACCATGAAGGAGATAGGATATTGGTATGTGAAGAAATACTATACTTATATCTAGGTATATGGGAGTACTAGGCCACCACATATTCTACCCAAATATGTTACACCTGAAAAGTTGTTAGCAAGAGAAATCACATATCACATAGTAGAAAAAGGGGTAATGACCTATCTATCATAGAAGAACAAGAAGTATTGGTTGGTGTCCCCACTACACGTAAGAAGGTATATTTTGTCCAACAAACCCCATGCTACAAAGGAATTCAAATCTTGAAAGGAAATATGTTAGTGCACAAGGAGCTCAAAAGGACACGATCCACACAATATAGTGCATGACCATTTGAAATCATGCAAGCTTGCACAACAAGTAATTCATGAAGTGAATTTCACAAAAGACCTCTACATAGTGAATCAACCAAGGAAAATATTCAAAATGAAGAGGATAAAGGGAGGGATGCGGTCAAAGAAAAATTAAAAATTCTACTTCAAAAGGAAAAGGAGAAGTTGGAGGCTAAATAAATAGAACAAGCACAAAAATATGAAGACAGAGAAAATAAAGCTCAAGAAGTAGAAGAAGGATATTAGAAAAGGAAGAAAGTAAAGTTGGAAAAGAAGCAGGTCGAGTGAGATAAAAATAAAGATAAGGATCGATTCTATGAAAAGAATGTTGAAGGAAATACTAAGAACATTGAAGCAAAAATCAAAGCCAAAGAAATTATGGAGCTTGAAAAGAAGAGAAAGGAAGATGAAGAGAAAATAACATTAGCAGTTGAAGCTGAAGAGAAAAGGAAGAGGAAGAGGAGAAGAAGAATAAAGATGAGTCACAAGGGAAAATGGGGGAAGGAGCAAATATGGAAAGGAATAAAAAACAGGATGAACTAGATAGAGTTGTGGAAACCCCAGTTCCATCATAGTTATCATCCATATTGAAGAATTCACACCTTTGGCATCCATCCCAAGGAATCTCTCTTACACATTTGAGGAACTAGGTTTGGATGAAGTTGTAGTGGTTGTAGGATATTATTATTACAGCCATAAGACTAGATCCATTGAGAGGAGAATAACTAAAATAAAGAGAGGATAACTTGCATCCAAGAAGGAATCCTCTAATAGGAGCATCATGCGAAAGGTAGGGCCGGATCCAAAAGAAAATGTTATACAAGCTGCAACAACCCTAATTGTATTTGCAGGTGCAAACACTATGTCATTATATGAAATAGCATATGCCTTACATATATCCAGTGCCAGGGTGGCAGAGCTTGAAGCATCCATGAACATCATCAGATAAAACATAGTTGAGTAGTTCAAGATAGAGGCAAACATAGAAAAACAACTGCAAAAAGAGGAGTTAAAAACAAAATTACAACTTCAATAAAACATGCTAAATGTTGAGTTTGAACATAGGGCCAATATGAATTAGAGATTACATCAAGGAGAGGTGGAATCTCTCAATCTTAAAAATTTAGAGGAAATGGAAGAACGCAAGTCCACACATGCATAAGAAATGGCACGACTACAAGAAGAATGCTTGGAGGTAAGCATATACACTGAAAAACTAGAGTAGATGGTCTGAAAGTTGCAGCAAGATAATCAACTCCTAGAGAAGGTTGTAGAAGAAAACCATAAGGAAACTATAGTCTTGGATATAGTCAAAGAGGAAGTCATGGCTACTAATGAAGATCTTGAGAATGTGAAAAAGCAATTCTTTTGAACATTGAATGAAATTCAAAAGAATAGACGATATCAACTCAAGCTAGGTGTGTAGCTGGGAAACATAAGAGACAAGTACCAAAAGGTTCAAAATACCTATAAAAAATCAAAGATTGGCAAGATGTGTACCATGATTCACCAAGTACTCTGCCAGTCTAAACATCTAGAAAAAATATCAAGGACCAATTCCTCTTTGATACTAGGAATTCCATCATGAATTATATTAAAAGCACTCAGGAAATAGATAACAAAGATTGCAAAAGACTATGTAGGAAATTAGACTATATACTTGAACAATTTGGGATGGATATCATGGAAAATTTAGAGGAAGAATCCCCAGTTGAGTTGAATACAGAAGATATGGAAACTAGAAGAAATATTAGCAACAAAACTATTGAAGCAACTGAGGAAGTGAACAATGAGGTCCTAGAGGAAAATCTCATAAATCCTATCAAATTGAACTCATTAGCCAAATAATTTATTCAACAAACAAAGCAAAGCCTGAAGGTAGAGGTGACAACCCAAATATGTGATAGTGAGATAGACCTGGAGAAAATGAAAATGACCAGTGTAGATGCAGTCTTGAAGGAATACGAGATTTGGAAGGATTATAGAGACAAATTGCAGCAACTGAAGACCTCTTGATTATTGTATTTTATTCACTTTGATTATATGCAATTTTGTAAGTCCCAAGTTGGAATATGAAAAAAAATATTGTAACTTTCATCTGACATGATAAAAGTTACAGAATATGAACAACCTCCTTTGATTTTATAAAAGAGAGCGTTGTAGTGAAATAGGGAATTTTTCCCTTTGTAAATGGCAAAGAGTACTTCTACTTCGAAATTAATAAAGAGAAAGAGGCATTCAGAAAATCTGTGGTTATGGTGAATGTATATGATACTTTTCTTTATGCATTTATATTCTACTAGTGTATTATAGAGATCTATTGTATGAATTATTTCTTCATTTTTTCTTAATGCTCATGTTGTCATATGTTTCCTTGTGAATACAGTTATGATGTTATGAATGCATATTGCAATTAGTTGTGGATGTATCTGTAATATTGTTGTTATCATTTATCGTTGTGATATATGATTTTTTTCTAATCTTAATGATATTACCTTTCACTATACTCAATCTTAGTTAGCTTGTTCCTCATCAAGATAGATCATATTAGTTTAGAATTGCATTTCAGGGTAGCAATAGACAACATAAATTAGTTGGGTTTTATATTTTAATTCATCTGAGAAATTTTTTTCTCATATTAATTTTAGATAATTATTTGGAGTGGAAACCAAGCCCACATACTAGTCGGAAACACCATCACAAACAAGAGTAGGTCTCATTGGGACTTGCCATCGGGCCTTCTCCCTTACCTACTTGACAGGACATCTTGACCAATCAATAGAGTTACAATGATCTATACATTCTCTTTTGAAGTATGTTTTCGTCATGTAGCACCCATCCACATAATTTATTGTTTGTTGGGTGTTTTTATTTTTCCCATTAGTTGTACACAACATTATTTTTCTTGTTGGACGTTTCATCCTTTGTGTGGGAGAATTTACAATCCATTGAGAATGTTCTCCTCTACCTAGGAATTTTGTGTACTTCCTAGGTGAATTCAGAGACCCCTGGGTGTGATGTTTATTGCATGAGAAAATCCAGAGACTCATGGGCATGTTATTTACTTCTTGGGTGAATTTTTATTTACCTAGGTGAATCTATTCCTTGTTGAGAGAATTTATCTTATACCTAGTTGCATTTTACTTGTTGGCTAACATTTCTCAACCTTCCTGCACCCATACACATTCCCAAAGTTGAATTACCTTCCTCTGAATATTTTTCTTCATTCTTGGGTACCCAATTTGACCTCTGAGCATTTAACTTCATTGTTGTTCGACTGTATTCCACCAAGGTTATTTTTCTTCTTATTTATTCGATTGTTTTAACTTTCCAGTGGACTAGACTCTCTCTCTAGTCAATTGGGATTTTTCCTTGTCTATTCCTCTTCCTTAGGAAACTTACCTTGCATTCTTTGGTCGGTCTTTACTCATCTAGTCGACTCAACCCTTATTGGTTGACTTGTTCATTTCTTGGTTGACTTGTTCATTATCTAGTTGATTATTGACATATTGCAAGCCTCACAACCATTGGAAGAAGATCAAGACAAAAAGAAGAAATCCATTCCACATAAGCATTTTTGTTAATGAGATGGATAGATCATAGGCCTACCGTTTATGGATCAATAATGATCATACAAATATCATAAACCAACACTAACATAATGATAACAACAAGTACGAACGCAACATGCTACAAAAAATATTTTAATAGGAGAAACCCTTAAGGAGAATAAAACTCCAAAATAACATGTAGAAATTCATTTTTGTGAACATGCTTACAATATCACTTTACTTTTATTATGATCTTATCACTCCTAGAAATTTCCCCATACATATATGTGTTTCGAATGGTGGGATTCATAGAGCCTTCCTAGGTTTTGCATAAGTGAATCTCATAGCCTGTCTATCCCATTAATAGACTTCTTCGCTCAATTTTTACATTGTACAATCATAATTTAATTCATGAGTCTTATCTCTTAACCAAAGGAAAGGAACATTTATATAATTCTCGAGTAATTATTGGTTTCATGAGGATAAGTTCACTTTAACAAACACATCAACGTAATAAATATAGTTTAGTTTCAACATGGCACTAATGTCATCAATTGCATTTCATTTCACTATGAGTCTTAGCTATTCCATGACTCCAAATCACTATAAGTGAACTTATCTAGCTCATAATCCAAATGACAACAATATTATGAGAGTGCCTCTTCAATCCAATACCAAAATGCCAAATCATATACTAAGATTATTTATTCAATACAAAAGTAGGATGCCATTAACGTTATGGAAATTCCTATCAACCATCTATGGAAAATCTCCAAAGACATTAAGAGATATCTTACCTAGACAACAAGATGCAACAAAATGATATATGTTTGATTATTTAACCCAATTGTATGTGCCAAATAACACTATCATGAATACCAGAAGAATCATAGGTTACCTTCTTCAACTTAATGGTTGAATGCATAAGCATTGAAAGATTACTTATTAGAAAAATGCCAAGACTTCCTATTCAACTATATGTCAAATGCGAAAAGCAATGTAAGATTTCTTGTGATTCAAAAATCATTATAAGTTATCCGAACCAAGCTCATAAGAGAATGCCAACTCATCAAAACAAAATTTTATTCATGTTACTAACTAAGATGTCAACATTGTCATGAAAGAACTTCCTCGAGTCCAATAACAAGATGTCAAAAGAATTATGATAGAGTTGAAAGGAAGGAGAGGTGTGGAATATGATTCCTACACTAATCGATGAGAGAAGAATGTGCAGAAATTAGATAAGCATAGTTGTAGTAATAAACAACACAAGAACATATAACCATTAAACAACAATTTCCTAGGGAAAATCCTTCCGGGAGAAAAACCCCACACTCTAAAGCACACTCAATGTATTATTCAATAACTAAATGGTTCCAATACATTATAAATTATTTGTTCTCTCAAAAAGAGTGTTCAACAATAGCATAAGGATTCCAAAGAAATTTCGGCAACATAACAATAAGTTGAAACTCAGACACATTGTTTTCCTCCAACCCTATCACTTAATAATAGGTATAATGAAACCATAAACAATTTATGGTTTTCCAATTCTACAGGCTGAAAACCATTAGCAATTAATTCAAGACAATTGTTGTTGTGTAGCATTCATTGCCTACTAGTGATCCACATTTATTTTATGCCACTACTTAGCATTTATTCTTTAATATTGCTCGGCATTTATTCCCTACTACTACTTAGTAATCATTACCTTCTCTACTATAGGACTATAATGTGCATGGCACACGTGTCCCAATATTCTCCCACTTAGAATATACCTTGCAAGAGTATAAGGGAGAATGCATCAAACTATGAGTTAAATGATAAGGGCTATAAGGCCCATAGACTCACATTACTACTTGAATTTATATGTGCTCATTGGTTTCGTCAATGCATCTGCAACATTCAACAAAGTGTCAACTTTATCTAGTATCACCTTTCCATCCTTTATCATGTCCCAAACAAATTGGTATTTGATATCAATATGTTTTTCCTTGCATGAAAGGTCAGGTTCTTAGCTAGACAAATGACATTGTTACCATCACATTGAATTGTAAAGGCTCTTTGACTTAGCCCTACATATTAAAATAATTTCATAAGCCAAATGGAATCCTTACAAGCATGAGTATCTACCATATACTTTGCCTCTACAATGGACAAAGTGACCACATTTTTTCACTTGCTCATCCAATTTATTGCTCCACCAAACAATTTAAACACATATCCACACATAGATATCCTTCTATCTACATCCCCTACCCAATAAAAATCCATATAACCATGTATATACATTAAGTTTGGGTACCCAAAAGCATCACTATGATTAGAAAATGGAATATTCAAAAGTACCTCAAAAATATCTGAAGGCCCCATTCACTGCAACCCAATGTTCATGTCTGGGATTATCCATGAATCAACTCAAGACTCCCATTACCTGTGTGATGTTTGGTCTAATACAGACCATAGCATACATCAAACTGCTAATTGCACTATCATATGGAACATAATCCATATCCTCCATCTCCACAGGTGTTGTAGTGCGTTGCTCAATTTAAATATTAGTTCCCATAAAATCAAAACACTCACTGGTTTACAATTTTTCATGTGAACACTAGAACACGGAGTTCACATAGTTACTTTAGCTCATCCAACAAAAAAAATCACTCTATCTCTCTTGATCTCCATTCATAAGATATATTTTCTATCCCCCAAGTCCTTCATGTCATATTGTGGTGAAATTTGAGATTTCAAATCATAAATCACATCCTTATTGTTACCAAAATGACATTTCATCTACATACATAGTGATAACAAGGAAATGACCACCATGTTGTTTGTAATACACATAGTGATTTGATTTGGATCTTAGAAATCCCAATCCCAACACAAAGGAATCAAACCTTTGGTACCACATTTTGGGAGATTATTTGAGACCATATAAAGACTTTTTTAATTTACAAACAAATGACTCTTTACATTTTTCAATGTAGTTCTTTGGTTGTGTCATATAGATCTCCTACTCAAGTCACCATGTAGGAATATTGTTTTCACATCCATTTGTTCTATGTTTGAATCAAAAGATGTTGTTATAAATAATAGAATCCTAAGAGATGTTAACTTTGCAACTAGGGAAAAGATCTCATCAAAGTTTATCCCCTCAACCTAGGAATATCCTTTCACAACCAACCTTGTCTTATGATTTTCGGCATTTCCATCTAAACTAATCTTGTTTTTGAACATCTATTTACATCCAATAGGTTTCCATCAATCAGGAAATTGTACTAAGCCCCATGTATAATTGTTTCTTTGTGAATCCATGTCCAATCTCTAGGACTCCTTATCTTCCCTTGCCTTTGCCTCTTTCATAGTTCTAGGCTCATTGGTGTTAGAAAATAAAGAAAATATACATCTGAAATTACATGGAGTATACTTATACGTGTATGTTTTCTTTCTTTGTCAAGTGGGCATCCTTAAAGTTTGAAGTGGAGTTTTTTCCTCCTCTTCCAAACTCTCTGAACCATCCTCTTCATTAGGTCCATCATGAAATTATTGTTCATTTTCTAGTTTATCTTTCTCATTCTTTGGTGGTAGTTGAACCAATGACATATTCTCATCCTCTTATGGTTGCACCATTGTGGGAGAAGGATTAAATTATCTAAAAAAGGCATTCCTACTATACAAAACTTTTCCAGCCACATGATCTCAAATCTTGTACCTTTCCACACTAGTGCCATAGCC
>CBVK0100772960.1:0-22344 GCA_900067695.1 Picea abies | reverse complement strand
CTTTCATGCTCGTTAAACTGAAATTTGAAGTCACATCTATCCGGCGGTAGGTTACCCCTTTTTCAGTCCGGAGGGTCAACTATACGAACAAAGGTATACTTTAAGGAACTTCAGTTCCCTAGAAGATTACTCTAAGGTATCATTTTAACCCCTTTTCGAGCCTGAGGGACTAAATGTTCGGAAAAGGAACCCCATGGAGTCCATAGTTAAGCTCTTTTTAGACTCCCTAAAATTGAAAAGATCGTCCAGTGACCTTATTCTTTCACACTCGTTAAAATGGTCCAGAAGAACATATCTGACGGAGTCCATACTTAATCTTTTTTCAGACTACTTAAAAATGAAAAAATGGCCAAGTGATCTGTTCTTTATCACACTCATTAAAATGGTTTGGAATAGACGTCTTTTTGGTGCTAGTTTACCCCTTTTTCGCACCAACTAGACTACCTTCGAAAAAGGTACCCCAATGGAGTCTCCTTTTACATTTTTCAGACTCTCTAAATATGAAAAACCGTCGAGCTTACCTTCTCTGGGCTTGTTAAACTTACATTCAAGGATGTTACCATTGTGTATTTTGTTAACCGCATTTGCATACCTGTGTCTTTGGCCTAATGTCGGCTACATGTTGCTCTCAACTGAACCATTTGAAGCATGCCTTATACACAAGCCTTGTAGCACTTTGCTTCTGCGTCTTGACACCTTTGGCCCCTGGAGGATTTTTCCCGAGTGTCCTTTTTCTGCATATGTCCCTTTGCCCTGAGAATCACTTTGTTCCGTGTGCTTGGAACTAGTATGTTTGCAACACTCGATCCTCCTTTGTAACGTAGCATTCTCTTATTCTTTTTCAAGATTTCCAACATTATTGAAAAAGACAAAAAAAATCAAATATACCCCAAAAAGAGGAAGGGAAAAGTATTTTCTNNNGTATTGGCAGCACAATGAGTCACCCTTGGATAAAGCACATCCTTCCATTTTTCCGTCAAACTATGGGATTTAATACGACCTTAGGAAGTTGTTCTCGCTACAAAGATCTGTGTCCTCCTCCATTTGTTTATTCTTCCAAACATATGGAGAGTTTGTGTTGCCTCCTTCCTCGTAAACTTATGTTAATGCCATGCTACTTGAGTCTCATCATTTGTCGTGCTATTGTCCAAGGGAATTTTTTACCAAGCCTGAGTTGGCCCCTCTGCAGTTTGTCTCTTTCCCTCATGCCCGACCATCCTGAATGTCCAATCAAGTCTTTGATCGAAATCAATGAAAACTTCAGTTTGATCATCAAGATTCTCTAGTCCATGACCGACAAGCTGTCGAAGAACTCTAGTTAGTGAAGTCGTGCACTCATATTACACTCCTATCTGAGTTTTGAATATTTTGAAGTTATTTCTCGAGCTCTGAAGACCTCATCTCCGGCCATTGGGCCTTATCAGTTTCTAGAAGATGGATACTCTACACGTATATCTTTTTGATTTCGAGGTGTAGCTCCACTATGTATTGCTCACAGCTACACTTTATATAGTTATATGACATGGATCTATAGTGTATTTGATTGGTATCCATGATTTTATTTTATCCCAAGCATGGGTATGCTCGCCTCGATGAGACATTTATTATTTTGCAGACGACACCTCTCGATTTCTAGTCCCTGGGCTCACTTGTTTGGCACATCAGTGAATATTGTTAATGTATTTCAGCCATCAGATGCTCTTCTAACCTCACACATTAGGGGCCATCTATTATAACCCTAATTTGCACCAAACGTGCTTACCTAGCATGAGGCCATCTTAGATTCCTTCTTTTCCAAAACATTGTTGAACAACTCTTCTTAAAAACCCCTTTTATAAAGACCCATGCACCCTGCTACAGTACTACACACATGTACATGCTATCTGACCCAAGACAACCCGTGTGTACCTACAAAAGCACGAAAAAAGGAAAGTTGTTGATGGAACACACAGCTTTGGGTAAGTTAACTAAACCTTTTGGCCATGCATGGCCGGACATTCAACCAAATACCTAGCTTCTTCTAGCCTATAAAAGAAGGGTAGGGGTCCCATTTGGAAGAGGAGAATCATAGTAAAGAAACTATACCCAATTGAGCATTCCCTTTGTCCCAACCTTTAGCCATCCTTGTGCAAAGAGAAGTGTAGAGAAAAGCAGTTGGAGGATAGTGAAAGAGGAGCCCAGAACCAGGATCAAGGAGTAGTAGCCGACTTTATAATTGTAAGGTATCATTGTGAAGTTAATAAAAGAATTGTTTTTCCTGTCCCGCCATATGAGATTGTTATTATTGGAATATTGATTGTATGATTGATTAAATCTCTAACCCGTTAGTTCGTAGATCAAATTCATGTGGAGTTCTTTGTTTTTCTTTAGTGAATGCAGGTCAGCATTGGGAGGAGAGTTGCAGTTAAAGAACGACCAAGTGCAAAAAGGGATCGACATCAAACACGAAAAATATGGTATGTCAACTTAATCTCTTGAGCCTTGTATTTACATATGAGTAATGGGGTTTAGGCAAGTGATGATGGTAAAAGGTAAGAATCTTTAGGTCATTTCTATATTCATGATAAAACCCTTAGTGCTATTCTGTAGGAGGGATTTTCCACCCACAACAGTGGAAGAAAAGAAAAATGACGAAGCAGAAGATCCTATCAGTCTGTTCCTTGAGCAAGATCTCATGCGACAGAGGGACGAAATGATGGAGAATTTTTCCCACTTCCTTCAACGTCTGTCGATAGCAACAGGCACATCTTCATCAAGTGGCCACTTTGGAGTCACCTCACCTTTCAAGGTACAAGTTAATTTTGATATTCTTGTATTTGAAGGACAGATAGATGCAGAAGCCCTAGACAAATGGTTAAATATGCTAGAAGGTTATTTCTCTATTCACAAATTTTCCGACAAAGAAAATATCACCTTCACACTCCTTAAAGATATTCCCATGTCAAACATTGGTGGGAAACTTACTGGGAGAAAATTTCCACAGAGGAGTCTGAAATATATGGGGTCGGTCCCACTTGGTATTTTTTTGTGGATGAGGTAAAGGAACAGTATTACCCTGTTGGAAACTATGACGACCAGTACATGAGATGGACCACACTGTGGCAAGAGAGGGGCCAAGCAGTTCCGGAGTTCACAATACCTTCCATACCTTGCACACCAAAATGGGTATCAAAGACTCCAAGTGACATTTGGTTCTGAAATACTGTGGGGCTCTACAGAGATACATCCAGACTAAAATGGATTTCCTAGACATCTCATCACTCGATGTTGCTTATCGATATGCTGTTAAAATCGAGTAGAAATTTAAGCACCAAAACAAATGGGATTTCGGATCTGTAAATCCACAACAACCAAAGTATGACAAAGACAGCCCTAACAAACAGTCTCCTGAAAAACAGTCCAAGACACAGGAAAAGAAGGGTCACGGGAAGACAAAGAAGGAAACCAGAAAATGATGTGATTTCCACAAAAGCCAATGGCACAACACCGATGAATGTCTCTCAAAAAATTCAGTGGTGGTCGATATAAAAGACAAGGAGCCGAACCCTGATTCAGAATCCGATTATGAAAATACTGGTAAAGGACAGATCATTGACACAGACCCCACTGCTCTTGTCACAACCGCAGCAATGCAACCAAAAGAACCAACATATCTCGAAAAGGGGGAGCACCTTTTTCATTCAAAGATGTGGGTGGAGGGTGTTGGAGCTGCCTTTGTTTTTCTAGACCGTCACAAATTTCATTTTTTAATGCTCGAAATCGAAAGATGGTTTTCATATTTTCCGTCTGTGGCTTCAAAATCTCTGAAGCTTTATCAACGCAAACAGTGATGATTATTGTACTCTTGAGGCGAGTCTTATCTTTCGTAAAAATGTTTCCTCTCTTTTTTCTACCTCGGGATCTCATAGGTCAGATGCTATAAATCACGTAGTTCACACGTCCCAAGCGATGAAATGGCAAAATCGTTTTAATATTTTGCTCAGGACAACAATGTGAGTAAAGTTTTCCTAAACCATGATTAAACGTCATCGGTTTTTCGCACCTCGGTGTTCACCAAATCCAAAATTTTATTGTCGTAGCCCCGATAGCCGAGAACACGAGGTCCTTATTTTAGTAACCCGTGTCACGGTTGAAATTAAAAGCTAAACCATGGTAAAAGTTTTGTCGGCAATTCACCACTCGGCGTTTTCTTTTTCAAAAGTTACACCGTCTAAACCCCGACTCGCGAAATCACGATAAGGATATAAACATAATTAATCAATCACATAATTCGATTTTATATTTCCCTTCTAATTAAGCCGTATTATCGTGATCTCGCGGTTTCGCAGCCCGGCATGCAAACTTCCCAGAAACTTACCTTCGAAGCTCTGAGTAGTGATACGGTGAATCTAAATGATTATGAAATTAACTAAGCTCCTAATCATAATTACATTTTTATTAATCAAAATCAATCATCGCATTTTCGGGGGTTAGAGGTTCAAAAGGTTAAAAAAAACTTCCCGATACAGCGAGTGGCGAAAGATTAATTAACGTTGGTAAAACCGGATTAATTAAGCTAAATCAATACATATCTCGTGTTTCGATGCTTGCACGATTTATGAGGTAGCCTTATTCTTTCCATACACCAAGTGACATTTTAAACCGCCAAAATTTATGACATTAATGAGGAAATAGGGAAAATCGATGAATAAAGATCAGATTTTTATGGCTAAATTTATTTCTAAACACGATTTGACAGACCTGTTTTGAAAGGTACCGAGTTTTCAAATATATATAAGAGTTGTTATGCATTTTAACAAATTCATTCTACATTACGCAGAGCACATTATCTCTGAGCAAGATGACTTCTGTATGTATACGTATTTCTATCACAGAAGAGCTAAAGCACAATCTCCAGCCATGGCTCCACGAAAAGCATCCAAATCCAGTGTTGAGGTTTTGGGACAAGGCTCAGACAATGTCGTTGATAGTTCACCTTGAAGTATCGACTCGGTCCCGAATTGGTCATTCGTTTTAGATGTTCTGCAGGTTGAATTGGTGGATTATTCCGATGACTCCAGCGACAACAAAAAATATGATATAACCACCAAGTACAAGATAGTCATCCAATCTGGAATGCACAAAGTAGCAGCCAGACCACAATTGCTTCCATATTATGACATGCTCCGATGGGCATTAGGCCATGTGGACATACCGACTAGAACCATCATGAACAAGCAGAAAGTCACCATTGGGACTTTCAAGCCTGAACATCTGTAAGCCATGTATAAGCTGCCTACAACGTCCGACTATACATATGGTGCCAAATTCTTGGATGAGTTCAAGCAAAAGGAATGTGTACAGTATGATAAAACCATGTCCAGTTTAATAAGAGATTGGGTTTCAAACGCTGCAAAGTTCAGAGCTGATAGCCACGGCATATATTCAATAGCTTCCTTAGAACCACAGTACAAGTATGTTGCCATGATGACATGTAGGTTATACGTAAGAGAGGACACCTCACATTTTTTTCTTCCGTGGGTGCCTCTAATGTTTCGGGTCGCCGAAGGCAGTTCCTTCGATTGGGCGAAAATGTTGTCTGATAGCTTGACCAGTCAAGTCACAGAGTATCGGGCATAGAAAGAGGGTGGAAAGGCATATTCATTTTTCATGTCTGCATACATTATGGACGTCGTGTGTTTTTTAACACCATTTCCCTTAATGAGTTGGAGTTGGACCCCAGCAGAGGACGAGCCTATCCATGTTTATCATGTGAAATTATGGGAAAACAAAGCAGCAAATTTCATGTATGAAATCTTCAACTGGGTGATGGTGCCCCTGCATGTCACTATTTTTGGCCACCTACCACCTAGGATATCAGACATTATAGTGACAAATCTAAGCAGCATAGCCGACTGGTATGTAAAAGCTGAATTTTCATATCTTAGAGTTTTCGGGGCTTCGGTTCCCTTGCATGCATTGCCATTGTTCATTCCCGACAAGTTGGCTTGTCGTGAAGTTGCTAGGCAAACAGTAATCGGTGGTATAAGCAAAGAGATTAAGGGATACTCAAAGAAGGTATGGCCACCTTTTCCTGTTCATTTAAATTCCTATTCTTTATTAGATTTTAGGCATGCCAAAGATGAGGCAGCAGCCTTGAAAGACCTAAATTTGGTCCTCATTGAATACAAGAAGCACAATCCGCAAAGGGTCGTGAGCAATCATTTGGCGAGTTGGGAGCTCAAGAGATTTGAGCACAAGAATTTACCCTCGAATGAAATTTTTCGAGGTGCAAGGTCCTATGCCGAGATTCTATCTCCGTTACAAACCTTGGCACCCGAAGAAAGAGCCGATGTTCTGAAGTTCCAGGAACATCAACGCAATTGTCTTCCCACAGTGTTGCGGGGTGAGAGTCCGAGTACGTTGGAGGTGAAACAGAAAGATGTCGAAGGCTCTAAGGATGCAACTCCCGATCAAGAAAAACACCAAGACGAGGGAGATTCGGGACAATTGCTTGCTGGTTAATCAAGTTTTGGAGAACTTATTTGCCAGAGAAAGGGAAGCTGGAGAAGCACGGGTTTCCTTCCAAGAGGCTGTGATAGCCACAAACAACAGGGGTTCGGGAAGTACTCCCAAGTTCACCATTTCAGAGAAAACCAAAGGAAACATTCTATTAAAAGAATGGGAGCACAACATTGCGGAAGGCAAGCTGCAAGCCAAAAGGGTAACGAATTCCTTAGAAGAGGCCTTTAGTTCTATAGATGGCAATCTGCTAGGCATTGATAGCAGAGGTAATGCCAAGGCATTGATGCAAATGAATATGGAAAAGATCTCGCTTGATCTAAAGGAAAAAGAGGAAAGAGATTCAGCCGAGATCTCCCAAGTGACTATGGCAGACATAGTCCAAATAGACAAATGTATGATTAAACCAAGCGCGCAATTATGCGATATCAACATCATAGACGGACAGATGGAAGATAGGCTATCGCAGTTAGCCCGAGAATGTTACTTTTTTGAAGCCAACTGTCAAGCAGAACCGTCGAGGCTGATATCTAAGCTGGTTGAAAGATGTATCCCCTGTGCTGAGCACGCCTGAGGACAAACGTCTGGCACCAAGTGAAGACAAAGAATAAGAAATTGAGCGATTGCTCTCCTCCCTATCATAACTGAAATTTTGTAACGATTGATAATCTATCTTATTTGTAAAATTGTATAAATACACCACAGAAAGAAAAGAAAAAGGCTGGACCTTTTTGTGTCGATTGTAACAGAGTTTTTACATTTTGAGAGTTAATACGAAGCAAATCTGAAGATTCTCAATATCGTCATGACTGTGTTATGAGTTTGTTTTCTTGTATCTCATATTTTCGTTTCATTTCATATTCATAACCGGTGAATGCTTCGTTATAATTTAGTACCACCACTACTATAGCGAATGAATTTTGGTTTTTTGGTAATTGTTTATTGTTTTTCCTCTGTACCAGCTATTTGCAGGTGTAAGACCAGTCAACACTTTCAGAATTCTACATACATTTTATGCTACATCGGGTTATTTCCTTACAGTTTTCCTCTTCTATTTATACGTGAGATTCTCCCTTGATAGGAGCCTTACAACATAGACAGCTAAATGTTTTTCTCCCACCTCATACCTTTTATTAAGATATAACGCAGTTACGGGAAAGAGCCTTTGATTTGCACCCCGTTTTATTTCTGAAATCATAAATTCTCTTTTATATGACCAAATTGAGACAACACTTAATTTCTTTCTGAAGTTCTTCTTATTTTACTGTTCCTCCATGACTGTCCCTGTACCAACACAGCCCAATATTGAACCCAGATTGTCAAATAAAACGCACATTGCCTTAAACCTTTTCGACACTATTCTTAAAACAACTACTACCTGTGTTGAACTCGAATTTTCATGGGCAATGATTGAACAGGATATAACCATCTGGGAATAGTTGGAAGCTAGACAACGCCAACATAGAAATCTTCCTTAGTTTCCTTTGCCAAAGGTTGACGTTTCTCTCTTCTCCACCCTGTACACACTTTTGGATGCCTAGACACTATGCTTCTAAGCCTTAAGTACAGACTCTGGAACAACATCTTTCTGGCGCCGTTGCCAGGGACCGAAGTTACGAAATCTTTTTCCTTGGGAAAACGACATTTTTTTTCGTTGAAAGTGTTACCCTTTGATAGTGAACAAAGAGTACATGCCTTTTAAGGCTTCCTAATCTTTCACTTGGCGACTCCACAAATAATAAACTGGCATCCGGTCGAAGGAATACCAGACAAAACCTGGATGGTAAGCAGATTACGCCCGTTACCGATCCCGAGAAGATTCTAAAGGCGAGAGGCTCTCTTAAGCCAACCGTTGCAGTTTACAAACTTAAAACCCCACAATTGAAGACTAAGAGTTCTTTGGAACCCTCAACTTCACGCATTCCTCTCTTTTATACTAAAGTTTTAACGTCAAACTTCTCTGAAGTTAGGAGTGAGATTCATCTGACAATCCCCTTAGTACACAAAGGAAAGGGCCCTCTTGAAAGTTCATCAGCAGTTGACATACCATCTTTCCTTCAGTTAAATTTCCCGACCTCACCAAATTTTGAAGAGTGTGTTACACATTTGGTTTCCACACCCATCGGTTCTCCTGATTTCATCTCTTGCAAATCCGAGGAACCGAGTCCTCGCGTTCCTTATCTTTCCTCGTCGAATTTTCCTCTTCGCGAAGAAATAAAGATTCCCTTTTAATTTTCTGAAACCCCCTTTACAAATTTCCACAAATAACGATGGCAGCCACCAGAGGAGGAAGTGGAGGGTTTATAGAAGGATTTGGAGGGTTTATCGGTGGAGGAGGGGGAGGAGCTGGAGGCCAAGGGCCTGCCCCCCCTCCTAAAGTGTTTGCGAAAGTTGCAGTCAGATATGCTCCCTTGGTATTGCCCATCCCTCTACACAACCTTCCCGAAAATTACATAAAAAATTTACCAAAATCCACCAGGGAAGGGGATCTGACTGTGGCGAAACACATTAATTTCTTTGATCAATTCATAGATATCCTAGGTATCGAACATGAGGACGTATATTTGAGACTTCTTGTCCAAACCTTTGAAGGCCAGGTCCGAAATTGGTTTCGGAGCCTACCTGCAGCATCTATCTTGTCTTATGACGCTTTGGAAGATGCTTTCCTCAGACAATGGGGCGAGAGAAAAGACCATCTATATTATTTAACCAAATTTGGGTCTTTAAGAAAAAAGAATTCAGAAATAGTCATGGAATTTATTCAAATATTTAACAAGCTATATAACAAAATCCCAGCCGAAGTTAAACCGTCCCAACCCGCGGCCAAGGTAACTTTCGCAGGGGCTTTCGAACCGGATTTTGCACTCCTTTTGCGGGAAAGAAGGGGAGTCACCCTAAACCGAATGCAGGACAATGCTATAGAAATTGAGTCTAATATGATGGCTTCTAGTTATCTTAAAGATAAAATAGAAACTAGAAACCGAGAGACCAAACACTTTAGAGAACAAGCAGGTCCGTCACGGTCTAATAGATCCACAGATGATAGGGTAGACGATATGGCCAGAGTAATTAAAGAAATGTCTAATAAAATATCCAGAATGGAGCTCGAACAGGCCAAAGCTGATTGTTTCCCCAAAAAGGATTTCAAGAGGAACCCCAACCCCCCGAACCAACAAAGACAAATAAAAAACGAAGATCAAAAAATACAAGCTCCCTTAAAGAATGAAAATTTTATAGGAGGGAACGATTTTCAAGACTTTAGAGATTCAGATAATGATGTCACGAACTTCAGTGATGAATGCACACAACCATATCTGGCTCGAGAAGATTATGAGAAATATCTAAGCACTCAACAACCATCGAATAAGGATGAAGAAAGTGATCATGCTAACCCTTGTGAATCTCAACAAGAAACTGAGATGATGATGGCTGAGATTCAACCTAAGTACAACTTAAGATCTAAGAGTAAGCCCATCTCAACTGCTCAACCCAAGAAAATCCTTCAAAGAGGCCAAACTTATGAGCCTACTCTGGAAGAGAACTTATTACCCAATAGAAAAATGAAAGTAGTAAGCACACAAGAGTCTGAGGTGGAAAAAGTTGAGACCCGAGCACAAGGAACCGAAACAGTAAATAAAAGTATGCCTTCAATTAAGACCATGAGTAATACAGCGGTCCAGACGAATAATTCAGAAAGGAAGGATTCAGAAGTCTCAACCAAAGAAACAGACAATGTGAGTGGATCTTTCAGTTTTGAAAATGAGATAAATAAAATTAAGATACCAATCCCTTTGGTAGAATTAGCAAAAAACCCCGTTTATCGGAAACAAATTACCAAAGCGATGGGTGTCTCTAAGCTAGAAAGCCAATCTGATGTTTTAAACCTGGAAGATGACAAACCTAACATCACTTTTGGTCCCCATTTTGAAGGGGCCAAAGACACCATTTCTCCCTTTTATATCACTTTAAATGTGTATGATCAATTGCTACATAATTGCATGTTAGACTCTGGAGCCTCCCATAACGTTATGCCCAAGATTATTATGGACAAGTTGGGTCTCCAGATCACCAGACCTTATGGAGATATTTACTCTTTTGAATCGAGAAGGGTTAAGTGTATGGTAATGATTAAGGACTTAGTGGTTACCCTGGCACAGGTCCCGGTTAAGAGTATCCTAATGGATGTGGTTATTGCAGATATTCCCCCTAAGTATGGCTTACTGTTGTCTAGGTCATTGGGAGCCAAGTTGGGGAGTTCCCTTCAATTGGATATGACGTTCGCTACAATTTCTGTGTTTGGCAGCCAATTTACTCGGTTGTACAGAGAAATGAGATTAGTATGTACAGTGAGCGATCCTCAAAACCCAAACAATTTCCCTATTTACATTGCGGACCAAGATCTGGGGAATTGTATTTTGTCTTTTGATGATGGTTTAGATGGTTGTCCGGAGGAAAGCAATATAGAACAGGAAGAGTCAAGTTACATGACAGAAGATCTATGTAGTATCGTTGTCTGGAAAATGTATTTTGACGGTGCCTCATCTTCTGAAGGGGCCGGTGCAGGAGTACTTTTAGTGGCTCTCGAAGGTAAATTCGTTGTTCCATTTTCCTACCGACTATAGTGGGATGTAGATTATACTAACAACGTATGTGAGTACGAAGCGTTGGTCTTGGGATTGGAAGTTGCTAAAAAGATAAAAATAAATAACTTAGAGGTATATGGAGATGCAGAGTTAATAGTCAAACAGATAAATCGACAGTACCAAGCCAAGCATCCCAAATTAAGATCATACAGGAATTGTGCCTGGGATCTCATGGAAAAAAATTTCTCGTCCGTAAATGTCCATTTCATCCCACGCACAGAGAATTTACACGCTGATGCATTGGCTAAAGAAGCTTCAACCTTCTATCCTCCCACGACTTTCAAATTGAAGTATCACATTGAAATCAGACACAGACCATCTATACCAGACAATATCCAACACTGGCAGGTCTTTGAGGATGACGAAAAAATTAAGAAATTTCTTGAAGCAGTGGGTGAATTCTCTGAAACACATGCAGACCAAGAAAATCAAAATGACCCAATATGGATCATGCAAGAAGGGGAAGATCCTAAGGCTTTCCGAGAAAAAATTGTGGATCATCATATGCTGGTCCTTAAAAACAACCAGATTCTGAAAGGATTGATTCCTTTAGAAAGACTTTTTTATCAGAACGACGTGCCTATAAAATCCACTTTACAACCCCAACCAAAAGAAGTGGAGGACTGTGATATAGGAGCTAAAGAAGAATCTAGGATAGTAAAAATATCTAAGTTCCTTCCTCTCGAAATAAAAAGTAAGTATAAAGACCTACTCAGACAGTATAAGGATGTTTTCACCTGGTCTTATGATGAGTTGAGAACATATGACACTTCTCTAATTGATCACAAGATACCTTTGAAGTCTGGGGTCAAACCATTTAGGCAAAAGATTAGACAGATCAACCCCATTTTGTTACCTATGATCGAAAAAGAAGTTAAGAAGCTTTTAGACATGAAAATAACCGTACCTCTGAGATATTCAGACTGGGTAGCAAACCTGGTCCCGGTCAGGAAAAAGAGTGGGGAAATCAGACTGTGTGTGGATTTCCAAAACTTAAATAAGTCATCTCTCAAGGACAACTATCCGCTACCCAAAATGGACCACATGTTAGAAAAGGTAGTTGGAGCCAACCGAATGTCTATGATCGATGGGTTCTCTGGTTATAATCAAATCGCCATGAATGAACAAGACAGGGAAAAAACTGCTTTCACCAAACCATGGGGTACGTTCATGTATGACAAAATGACTTTTAGTTTGATGAATGCAGGGGCCACATTCCAACGCGCTATGGACATCACTTTCATAGGAGAAAGGGATAAGTTCGTAGTCATTTACATCGATGATTTGACGGTTTTCTCTAAAACTGACAAAGAACACTTGATGCATCTCAAACAAACTTTCGAAAAATTCCGCATGTTTGGTCTATCCTTAAACCCAAAGAAATCTCATTTCGCCATGCGAGAAGGTAAGCTTTTGGGTCATATCGTATCTAGGGATGGAATCAGGATTGATCCTAAGAGAATTGAAGCAATAGATACTATAAATATTCCCATAAATGTAAAAGAGATTCAATCTTTCTTAGGAAGAATAATCTTTTTACGAAGGTTTATCTCAAATTTTGCTGAGATTGTAAAACTGATCACAGGTATGTTGAAGAAGGACAGCGAAGTAAAATGGACAACTGAGGCTAAAGTGTCATTCACACATATTAATAAAGTCATAAGCGAGGCACCTGTGTTAGCGAGCCTCGACTATCTAAAGGATTTTCTTATCTTCTCATTTGCCTCCGAACACACTATCGTTGCGGTGCTCCTACAAAGGAACAAAGAAGGATTTGAACAACTGATCGCCTTTTTCAGCAAGAGCCTTAGGGATGCAGAACTAAAGTATGATATAATAAAAAAAAAGGTGTATGCCATGGTAAAATCATTAAAGGCATTCAGAACGTATGTACTACACTCAAAGATAATTGCATATGTGCCTACCAGTTCTGTGAAAGATATATTGGTACAACCAGACAACGATGGAAAAAGAGGGCGATGGCTCGCCAAAATCCAAGAATTTGATCTATAAGTCAAACCAACCAAATTAATAAAAGGGCAAGGCCTGGCCAAACTCTTAGCTGAGTCGAATTTCAGAGCCCTAGATATAAATTGCCTGTAGGAAGGCAACGAAGATACGAACCTAAACGAGCTGAATGTGGAAACAGGTCCAAACAAGATTGAAGAGAAGTTCATATCGTCAGGCTGGTATAGAGACATAGTGTCATACCTGCTAACTCTAAAATGCCCAAACGAGCTATCACCATCTAAAGTCGGGACTTTAAAACTCCATGCAGTTAAATATTGTATCGCTGAAGGTCAGCTATATTGGAAAGATCCACTCGGTTTCCTGCTAGTCTGTTTAGTCAAATCGAAAACTCAGCGGGTTATAGATGAATTTCATGAGGGAATATTTGGGGGGCATCACGCTTGGAGAGATACAGCTTACAAGATTCTGAGGGCTGGGTACTATTGTCCAAAAATTTTCTCAGACGTTAATACCAAAGTGCGTGCCTCCAACCCTTGTCAACTATTTGCAGGTAAACAAAAGCTCTCGGCACTGCCCTTAGTTCCAGTCAAATCTGAAGCCCCGTTTCAGCAATGGGGTCTAGACTTCATAGGCGAGATGAATCCCCATTCCAATGCTCAACACAAGTGGATCCTAACCACAGTAGATTATTTTACTAAATGGGTGGAGGCCATCCCAACCAAAAGGGCAACAGACTCGGTGGTAATCGATTTCTTAGAAGACAACATTTTGTCAAGATTTGATTGCCCCCGAAAGATAGTTACTGATAACGCCCAAGCTTTTAAATCTATGGCTATGATCAGTTTTTGTCAGAAGTATAACATCGTTCTCGTCCATTCCACAACATATTACCCCCAGGGAAACGGATTGGCCGAATCATCTAACAAGAGCCTGGTAAATATAATCAAGAAAGTACTAGATGAAAATAAAAGGTCTTGGCATGTGCACTTAAAATACACATTGTGGGTGAATCGCATAAGCACAAAAAGGTCTATCGGCATTTCGCCTTTTCATATGGTCTATGGGATAGATGTCGTCCTACTTATAAACCTAGCGCTACCAGTAATGAAGTTATGGCAAGATCAAAATGAAGAACCCAATCATGTCACCAGGAGAATAAATCAGCTAATTGAGGTTCAACAGCATAGAGTCAAAGTAGATGAGAAGCTGTAGAAATACCAAGATGATATGAAGGCATTATTTGACCGCAAAAAAAAGGACAGAGATTTCCTCCCATGTGATTTAGTGTTAAGGTGGGATGCAAGAAAGGAAGAAGCAACAAAACATGGTAAATTTGACCACCTCTGGTATGGGCCATTCAAGGTCTCTGCTTTGGAAGGAAAAAATTCTTTCCTACTAGAAAATATAGACGGAGAAGTCCTCAATGCCCCTGTCAACGAGTGGTATCTAAAGCATTATATGACGTAACAGTCGCCAGATTCAAAAAAAATAAAAAATAAATAAATAAATAAATTATTTTGTGTACATATATATATTTTTCATTTAAACATTGCTCTTGATTTTCTTTTTCCGTTCATGAACTTTCGACACATTTCGGATAGCCCCAATAATATTCGTATTTGCCTCTTACAGGATTCCAGCTGCATACAAAACAAGCAGGAGAAGTAAACTGAAAGTCGGTGTCAGAAATAAATCGGCTTTAACAGGTGATACCTAAGAAATTTCATATTGCGCAAAGAAATTGAAATGAAAAGGTAAAAATGAGATTTCTCAAAAGACATGTTCTAAAGGACTATTAAAGAAAACCGAGGTAACCTCACTCAAACAACAACATCAGCTGAACTGATAAATAACACAATTGTTTCTTGGTTTAATAACCTATGAAAAAATTAAGACGAATTAAATGATTCACCCAATTTAAAAGCAGTCAGTCAAGTAAAGTATCCCCGATAATATCTACAAGAGTCAGTTTTGAATTTTTACCTCTGTATTTTCAGTCAGTAAGTCACTACCTGGCACCCTTTCTATATTCAGGTTTACCTTTCAAAAAGTCACCATCTTTCCGTTTCGCATAAGAAAGGATAAGAGTTTTCATTTCAACCTTGTGAGATTCAAAACAGATTGTGGAAAGAAAGTGGGTATTCATAACTACTCGATCCCCTGCTAAGTGAAGGAACATTTAAAGTGATTCTAACTTTCCTAGGCTTTTCAACGACATCGAAGGATTGAAGCTTGCTCAAATAGAATGCCCTAAGAAATTTATTTTCCCTTTTTTCCCTAAGAATGAAGGTGTTGAGAAGGTCAAGGGAAGGTTGGTACCGAGTAATAAAAGTAAGTTGATAGACCTATGATGCAAAATATTACATAGATATCAACCCTGATACAAACTGATTGCCCCCATCTTCGCGCTCTAAAAAGAAAATTATAAGACAGGTGATGAAAGGAAATTCAGAAATGATTACCCCCACCTAGTCCAAGAGACGATGAAAGGAAATTCAGAAATGATTGCCCTCGTCTCAGCATTTAAATGCATAAATATATTTCGAAGTGGTGAAAGGAAATTCAGTAAAAGGGGCCAGATAACTTCACCGGGGTACTGAACAGGCTCGCTGGCAGTGAAGCAATATCTGAGATATCTGTAAGGCTGTTATACATGAATATCACTCTACTCTGGTAACCAATGCTTTTTAAAACCTGATCCACATCCCAAATTCAGACGGGACTTCCCAATTAAAAACATATAATCTTATTCTTTTGATGCAAGCTGATAGCCACAAGATCTCTTGGGTCTCCTAGGAATGTTTCGATTATCTTAAAGCAGACCTGAATTTAGTAGTGGGAAAGGGAAAGTTGTGAAAGGGACTACAGCTAAGTTTAAAAAAAGTATATGATTTTGAAAAATCTTTTCAAGGTAAAGAACGAAGTCTCTTTCCCCCTTCGATACCCTGTTCTCAAGAACCTTTTCGCCTGATTGAAGCTATTGACTCCATTTACCCAATATTGGCATGTGGTCTACTGTTCTTCCCGCCTTACAAGAAAGCGGGATCCCTAGTTGGAGCCTAAGTTGGAGCCGGCTTTGTTTTTCTCGCCCGTCACAAATTTCATTTTTTAATGCTCGAAATCGAAAGATGGTTTTCGTATTTTCTGTCTGTGGTTTCAAAATCTCTGAAGCTTTATCAACGCAAACAGTGATGATTATTGTACTCTCGAGGCGAGTCTTATCTTTTGTAAAAATGTTTCCTCTTTTTTTTCTACCTCGGGATCTCGTAGGTCAGATGCAATAAATCACGTAGTTCACACGTCCCGAGCGACGAAATGGCGAAATCGTTTTAATTTTTTACTCAGGACAGCAACATGAGTAAAGTTTTCCTAAACCATGATTAAACGTCATTGGGTTTTCGCACCTCGGTGTTCACCAAATCCAAAAGTTTATTGTCGTAGCCTCGATAGTCGAGAACACGAGGTCCTTATTTTAGTAACCGGTGTCACGGTTAAAAGTAAAAGCTAAACCATGGTAAAAGTTCTATCGGCAATTTGCCACTCGGTGTTTTATTTTTCAAAAGTTACACCATCTAAACCCCGACTCACGAAATCACGATAAGGATATAAACGTAATTAATCAATCACTTAATTCGATTTTATCTTCCCCTTTTAATTAATCCATATTATCGCGATCTCGCGGTTTCGCAGCTCAACATGCAAACTTCCCGGAAACTTACCTTCGAAGCTCCAAGTCGCAATACGACGAATCTAAATAATTATGAAATTAATTAAGCTCCTAATCATAATTACATTTTTATTAATCAAAATAAATCATCGCATTTTCAGCGGTTAGAGGTTCAAAAGGTTAAAGAAAACTTCCTGATACATCGAGTGGCGAAATATTAATTAACATTGGTAAAACCGGATTAATTAAGCTAAATCAATACATATCCTGTGTTTCAATGCTTGCACAATTTGCGAGGTAGCCTTATTCTTTCCATACGCCAACTGACATTTTAAACCGCCAAAATTTATGACATTAATGAGGAAATAGGGCAAATCGATGAATAAATATCAGATTTTTATGGCTAAATTTATTTCTAAACACGATTTGATAGACCTGTTCTGAAAGGTATCGAGTTTTCGAATATATATAAGAGTTGTTATGCATTTTAACAAATTTATTTCTACATTACGCAGAGCACATTATCTCTGAGCAAGCTGACTTCTGTATGTATACGTATTTCTATTGCAGAAGAGCTAAAGCACAATCTCCAGCCATGGCTCTGCGAAAAGCATCCAAAGCCAGTGTTGAGGTTTCGAGACAAGGCTCAGACAATGTCGTTGATACTTCGCCTTGAAGTATCGATTCGGTCCTGAATTGGTCGTTCGTTTCAGATGTTCTGCAGGCCGAATTGGTAGATTATTCTGATGACTCCAGCGACAATGAAAAAGATGATATAACCACCAAGTACAAGATAGTCATCCAATCCAGAATGGACAAAGTAGCAGCCAGGCCACGATTGCTTCCATATTATGACATGCTCTGATGGGCATTAGACCATGTGGACATACCGACTAGAACCATCATGAACAAGCAGAAAGTCACCATTGGGACTTTCAGGCCTGAACATCTGCAAGCCATGTATAAAATGCCTACAACATCTGACTATACATATGGCGCTGAATTCTTGGATGAGTTCAAGCAGAAGGAATGCATAAAGTATGATAAAACCATGTCCAATTTAATAAGAGATTGGGTTTCGAAGGCCACGAAGTTCAGAGCTGATAGCCATGGCATATATTCAATAACTTCCTTAGAACCACAGTACAAGTATGTTGCCATGATGACATGTAGGTTATACAAGAGAGAGGACACCTCACATTTTTTTCTTCCATGGGTGCCTCTAATGTTTCACGTCGCTGAAGGCGGTTCCTTCGACTAGGCGAAAATGTTGTTCGATAGCTTGACCAGTCGGGTCACAGAGTATCGGGCACAGAAAGAGGGCGGAAAGGCATCTTCATTTTTCATGTCTGCATACATTATGGACGCCGTGTGTTTTTTAACACCATTTCCCTTAATGAGTTGGAGTTGGACCCCAGCAGAGGACGAGCCTATCCACGTTTATCATGCGAAATTATGGGAAAACAAAGTGGCAAATTTCGTGTATGAAATCTTCAACTGGGTGATGGTGCCCCTGCATGTCACTATTTTCGGCCACCCGCCACCTAGGATATCGGACAGTATAGTGACAAATCTTAGTAACATAGCCGATTGGTATGTAGAAGCTGAATTTTCATATCTCAGAGTTTTCGGGGCTTCGGTTCCCCCACATGCATTGCCATTGTTCATTCCCAACAAGTTGGCTTGTCGTGAGGTTGCTAGGAAAACAGTAATTGGTGGTATAAGCAAAGAGCTTAAGGGATACTCAAAGAAGGTATGGCCACCTTTTCCTATTCACTTAAATTCTTATTCTTTATTAGATTTCGGGCATGCCAAAGATGAGGCAGCAGCCCTGGAAGACCTAAATTTGGTCCTCATTGAATACAAGAAGCACGATCCGCAAAGGGTCGTGAGCAATAATTTGGCCAGTTGCGGGCTCAAGAGATTTAAGCACGAGAATTCACCCTTGGATGACATTTTTCGAGGCGCAAGGTCCTATGCCGAGATTCTATCTTGGATACAAACCTTGGCACCCGAAGAAAGAGTCGATGTTCTAAAGTTCCAAGAACATCGACGCAGTTGTCTTCCCACAGTGTTGCAGGGTGAGAGTCCGAGTACATCGAAGGAGAAACAGAGAGATGCCGAAGGCTCTAAGGATGCAACTCCTGATCAAGAAAAACACCAGGATGAGGGAGAGAAAACTAAGAGTCCTAAAGTAGAGATAAAGACTCTCGACCCATTGAAGCGGCAGAGTCCAGTTACTACTCCAGGAAAATCAGTGAAGTAGATCAGAGAACCTATCACATCAGTTACCCCATTGCAATCGACTCAGGGAAATATCGATGCAGGATGGATCTTCAATGAAGAGTTGAGGCCTATAAGGGTAGAAGAACTCCCCCCGAATGAGTTTTTCTTTGATAAGAAGAGAAAGGCAGTGGTAAAGAGGGAATTCTATCAGGAAGGAGAGTCAACAGCCAAGAAATATAAAGTTATAACTGATGGGAAGGACAAGAAGAATGAACAATTCGCCACTGAAATAGTAGGGACATTAGGAGCATATGCCTCGGCGAACCAATTCTTAGTCGGGCTTTTGAAAAACCATATTAAACGAAAAAATCGCCTCATCAAGACCCTTGAAGCCAGACTAGCCACACCAATAAAAACTGCCAAAGACCAGGCGAGCGTAGGAATAGAGCAGGCCAGGTTGGCCGATAAAAATGAGATAGAGCTACTCAAGACTAAGCTTGAGCAAGCACAGCTGGTGGTCCGAGATGGTCAGATGCAAGCGAGCTAGCAAAGTGATTTGATCCAACATCTGCAGGCTAGGGTGGAAATCGTTGAAAGCAAAGTGATAGATATCAGGATGTTTCAGTCCCAGGCGATGGAGATTCGGGGCAGAGTCTCTGCGGCCCAACGAAATTTACTCAGCAAGGTAGGGGAGATTCGGGACAATTTCTTGTTGGTTAATCAAGTTTTGGAGAACTTATCTGCCAGAGAAAGGGAAGCTGGAGCAGCACGGGTCGCCTTCCAAGAGGCTGTGATAGCCACAAACAACAGGAGTTTGAGAAGTACTCCCAGGTTCACCATTTCGAAGCAAACCAGAGGAAACATTCTATTAAAAGAATGGGAGCACAACATCGCGGAAGGTAAGCTGCAAGCCAAAAGGGTAACAAATTCCTTAGAATAGGCCTTTAGTTCTATAGATGGTGATCTGCTAGGCATTGATAGCGGAGGTAATGTCGAGGCATTAATGCAAATGAATATGGCAAAGATCTCACTTGATCTAAAGGAAAAAGAGGAAAGAGATTTGGCCGAGATCTCCCAAGTGACTATGGCACACATAGTCCAAATAGACAAATGTATGATTAAACCAAGCACGCAATTATGCACTATCGACATCATAGATGGACAGATGGAAGACAGGCTGTCGCGGTTAGCCCGAGAATGTTACTTTTTTGAAGCCAGCTGTCAAGCAAAATCGTCAAGGCTGATATCTGAGCTGGTTGAAAGATGTGTCACCTATACCAAGCATGCGTGAGGACAAATGTCTAGCACCAAGTGAAGACAAAGAATAAGAAATGGAGCGGTTGCTCTCCTCCCTATCATAACCGAAATTTTGTAATGATTGAGATTCTATCTTATTTGTAAAACTGTATAAATACACCACACAAAGAAAAGAAAAAGGCTGGACCTTTTTGTGTCGATTGTAACAGAGTTTTTACATTTTGAGAGTTAATACGAAGAAAATCTGAAGATTCTCAATATCGTCATGACTGTGTTATGAGTTTGTTTTCTTGTATCTCATATTTTTGTTTCATTTCATATTCATAACTGGTGAATGCTTCGTTATAATTTAGTACCACCACTACTATAGTGAATGAATTTTGGTTTTTTGTAATTGTTTATTGTTTTTCCTCTGTACCAGCTATTTGCAGGTGTAAGACCAGTCAACACTTTCATAATTCTACATACATTTTATGATACATCGGGTTATTTCCTTACAGTTTTCCTCTTATGTTTATACATGAGATTCTCCCTTGATAGGATCCTTACACCATAGACAGCTAAATGTTTTTCTCCCACCTCATACCTTTTATTAAGATATAACTCAGTTACAGGAAAGAGCCTTTGATTTGCACCCCGTTTTATTTCCAAAATCATAAATTATCTTTTATACAACCAAATTGAGACAGCACTTAATTTCTTTTTGAAGTTCTTCTTATTTTACTGTTCCTCCATGACTATCCCTGTACCAACACAGCCCAATATCGAACCCGGATTGTCAAATCAAACGTACATTGCCTTAAACCTTTTCGACACTATTCTTAAAACAGCTACTACCCGTGTTGAACTCGAACGTTCATGGGAAGCGATTTAATAGGATATAACCATCCAGGAACAATTGGAAGCTAGACAATGCCAATGTAGAAATCTTCCTTAGTTTCCTTTGCTGAAGGTTGACGTTTCTCTCTTCTCCACCCTATACACACTTTTAGATGCCTAGACACTGTACTTCTAAGCCTTAATTACAGACTCTGGAACAACAGAGGGGACCCCACTGCATTTTATTGTTGATAGCGGAATCTAGAAGAACCTCATCTCAATAGAGGTCGTCAAATAGTTAGGATTGTCGACAACACCACACCCGCAGCCATACAACATCGGGTGGCTTTGCCAAGGACGAGATCTTTGTGTCAGCCAACAATGTCGATTGTCATACGGCATCCAGCCCTTCAAGGACGAGGTATTATGTGATGTTTCCCTACTGGATGTCTGTGATGTTCTCTTGGGGCAGCCATATGTGTGGAAGTTCCATGTTGTTTATGAGTCTCGACCCCGTTGTGTCATTGTTACTTTGGGGGTCATCTCTACAAAATACTAGAGGTAGTTTCAAATATTGTTCCACCTAAAAAATGTCACAAGGTGGTATCTCATACTACAAAATTTAGCTTCTTCACAATCTGTTCAAAAGGGGAACAGAAGGACACTGCAACCACTACAACCTCGCCCCAAGCACCTTCTATCCAACAGAAGCAGGTCGACAAGGCTGCAACAAAGTGAAAATATTCCTTCTGCACACCGTCCTCTCATGTATCTCGAATTTTTTAACAGCCTCATCCTCAAAAGGTTCTTGACATACTTCCACAAATTGAGCAACGCGATGTCTCCAGCAATACAAGCAGCTCACCAAGATGCAGATCCAGCAAACACTTTTCCCTCTCCCCGAGGAACTCAATGCAATGGAGACCATTTCTTCCTAATGAGGGAGGATTGATCCGAGTGGATATCGGTGGCCACCCACCTTTTTTGAATGGCTCAAAACAGTTTTCTGGCAATTTTGGCAATTTACTATTTTTAGCGGGTTTTAACTTCTAGGGCCATTTTGAGGGCCTAAATGAAGGTTTTTCGAGATCAAGGTTCTCAATGATAGCCAAAGGCATCATTGAGCCCCCAAAATTAATATCCTCAATGATACCTTTCCAATGAGCTATCATATGCTTAAAACGGAGATCGTATGCAAACGTTACGACCCCAAGAAGTTGATGTACTAACTTACCCAAACGGGGCCCACATGACTTTTGG
>CBVK0100772959.1:0-23801 GCA_900067695.1 Picea abies | reverse complement strand
CGCTTCATCTCCTAGGGTTAGGTTTTTGGATGTCTAGGATTTTTGGCATTATTGTTTATTGTAAAATTGCCTTGAGAGCCTCATTGTACTCATCTTCTTGCGAATGCGAGTACCTGTCACATTTCTTCTCAAAGATAAGCTGCCACCATTCTAGCGAGTCTTTCACTCTGTATATCGTGTATTACTGTATATCTGTGTTTATGGTTGCATCTCTGATACATTTATTTTATATTATTGAATATCTTTGATATCTCTATGCATTTCTTTATTATATCTCCGATCTCATTTTGTGCCGAAAATAATTCGGATCACCCGTCAAGTAGGGAAGAGATCGAGAGTTGGGACACATGGTGAGTAGTCAATGTTCGGGAGAATCACTGAAAGAATCAAGATCATCCATCATGGAGAGGAAAGGTGGCGACAAGATCTGATCGAACGGGGGACTCATGAGGAGAAGAGCGAGGGATTCATGAGAAGGAAATCCACAAAATCATCCAAACCGTCCCTCAGAAAAAATAAGATGAAGGATCCTGACCATTGGTCAAGGGGCAGCGGAGACCGTTGATCCAGTGCGAAAGGATTTTGGAGTTTCGGCATTCAGGGAACTGAAGGTGAAGGACCTTTATTCTCGCAAGTTGCGAAACCACAAAGTGTAAAACCCTGACACGCTCAAGGTTTGACCCTAGGTCATGGGACCGGGTCATATGGTGATCCACTAAGGCATTAAAAGAACGTGGGGTCCTTTCGGATTTCGAAACTTCAGGAGTTGAGAGGTAGGAGAGCATGTTCACGGGTTTTCCGAACCATGAACTTCGATAGCCCTTTTGGTGTAGACGCGTGGTCGCGAGGCATGGTCACGTGAGGTAGGAGCTGAGAACCTTAAGCCCCTAATCGAGATTCAAGGATTCAAGTTGCATAGGAATGGGACACTTGATTGCAGAAGTCTCGATCTACGAAAAGTGCTTTTTGGTTTAGTGTGAGGTCACGGCGAACGGTCGAATGGACTAAGATTTAAGCACAGGCTAATCATCATTAAGTTCTTTTCGACATTCGGTGGTTGAAGAGACAAGGATTTCTCCCTCGAGAAATCCTTAATCACGAAATGTGAAACATGCCTTATGGGTAAGGCCGTGGTCATAAGGACGTGTTGGCAACCCAACATATTTTTAACTTCTTATATCGAATAGTAGTCTATGTAGCTACCTAATTGGGGTCATACATTTTTCTGTTTTTCATGAGTGATTTTCGAAACGACAATTGTATGTTTTCAGTTCTTCCTAGTGTATTTGTTTTCATGCTTCGTTCATGACTAAAAGCATGAAAACGAATGATCTGAAATCGAATTCAGAAGCTTGTCAGGGCTTGAAAAATGCTCAAAAATGAAAGTGCTCAGAATCCGACGAAACCAACATCATTGCGTCCGTCTCATCTTCCTGATTCTGGTGGTATATTTACTTTGTCAAACGGAGTCTGTATGGAGAAGATATCACATTCTGTCCGAAAAGTCAAACAGGCAAAAAAAAAATTGTTGACTGTGCAGTCCGTACAGTCCGTACAAACGTTGATGTGGCAAGTCCGTACAGAACACGTGGCAAGTCCATACAGGACACATGGTGGCTCCAAGTGATGACATGTGTCAGGCAGATTTGGATTTTTGGGCGTACGATTGGACCAATTTAGAGGTGACACGTGTCACCACTGGAAGGGTGACACGTGGCACGAGATGATGTCAACAGCCTACGTGTCAGATGATGTGGCGACTGTACGATGATGTGGCAGGTGACTAGATGTATGAAAGTCGACGCGACAAGTGACGTGGACCAATGAGCGAATGACATGTGGCAGTTTTCTGGTCAAATGGTTGGGTGCCACGTGGCCCAATCGTGGGCTGCCACGTGGCACCCCAGGTTTTGTCTATTTGGTTTATTAATCAAAAAAAATTTAAGTCCACCAAATTCAAACCAGTGACCTCCCCCTATGTCAAAGATTTCGCAGAGTCCGATTGCCAATACGCCATTGTATTGGTTCTTGTTATATGTACCAATTCACATATATTTAAAGTCAATGTATTGTGTATTGCGCGGGGGTTCGGGCTGAGGCTTAGCCCCGGCCCGCGGTCGTTTGGATAGTACATATGACCATGGAATATATGTTATAGCCAACGGCTTATGCGCAGGAATAAAAGTGTTAACATAAGTTTTAAAAAACCTGTGGTTTTATATTTGTTAACATGTGACCATGTAAACGGTTATATTAGCGCGGAATTTTTGTATTTCAAAAATGTTAAGCCCACAGTTATGTCCATATGGAGCTCATACGACCGAAAAAGGTGCATGCGCCAAGATTTGGGGGGCTAAAGCCCGTTTATAACTATATTATATAGTTAAAAGTGGGTTTTATAACCACTTTTGAGTTGTATTGTTAATTAAACTCATTTTTAATGTAATTGGGAGTTATTGGGTGGTTTTTGAACCTAACTTCTTGGAGGAAGTTGGAGATGGGCAACTACCTTCCCAACTATTTAACCAAGGCCTGTTTGAGGCCATGGGGATAGTTTTGAGGGAATTCAGAGAAGATATATGCTGAGGAGAAGCCAAGCCAAAGCCAGTTTGAGGCAGAGAAGCCGTTGAGGAGGAGATGTTGTCAGACCATTTCTGAGAGCTCCGGACGTCCGTTTTGCGTGCCATTTTTTGCGCATGGTTCTAGAGATCTAGGCAAACATGACCAGATCAGTCTTGTAGCCATTTGGCATTGTAGTGATGTACTATTGAGCTTTTGAACAGAAATAAAGAAGCCTCACCCACAGAGAAAAGGCCCGGAGACGTAGGCAAAGATATGCCGAACTCCATTATCAATCTGCGTGTTATGGTTTGTTGTCTTTTATTGCATTTCAGATTTGCACATATGTATATGACTATTATAATTCCTCTTCTTTCCTCATTCTTTCACTAAGTTTCTCAATGGTTAATTAATGCATGAAAAATTAAAACTCAACCATAAGTCATTCGAAAAATCCTGACGGATCAACGAAGCTTAAAAACTTATGGCTGTATTACCACTCTATTTGAAAAGTTTATGAAAGGAAAGGTGTCTCCACAGTTTTTATTAATGAAGCCTTGTTCCTTGCTATGAAGTTTATTCTCTTTGTCTTGACCCCTCGAATGTCAAGCATGCTTATGGATTGTTATTTAGATCAACAAAGGATCATTTAATTTAAAGAATTGATATACTTTTGTGTGGTTATTGGTCATACGCCCCCTTGTCACTAGACTTTGGTCTATAAGTCCCCCTCTCCCAAACTTTAGGACCGAACCCACTTTGTTGCGCACTCATTTTTATTTCAATGCTCTGGTCGTGGCCTGTACTATATGAGAGGTGGCAGTCCGATCACAGTTAGCCCATCATTTCAAAGCCTGGTCTTGGGTTTTGCAACATCCCTCGCATTCATTTCAAACAATACCTATCTTTTCATTGTGAATTGTCTGCTCATACGCCATAGACTGTTGATGATTTTCGGCCCTGGAGTATAGCTCTAGTCTTCTCTTACAAACCCTTCATATGAACTATGTTTGGGTAATTACCTGTCGATTTCCCATGGACCCAGTTGTTAGGATCGAACCCAATGTCACTCAGACCTTGCTCATATGCGACGATGCAAGGGAGGATCTTGAGGGTCATGGTTGGCTTGTTTTCCTTGAGAAATTCTAGGGTTTCAACCTACAGACTGCTCAAGAATTCGCCCTCTCATTTGATGGATGTCGAGCTAAGGTGGGATACATTCAACTCGAAGTCACAGAGGAATTTTTAAACCAAGCAACAAGACTCCCTACAAGTGGGCAGAAGTGGTTCAAGAATACTAAGGTATAAGAGGTTCCATGGAGTCTTTTCTTTACATCTCGAAAGATCAATGGCTGTGACAAAGGTATGCCAGTCTCCTTACTGAAAACCCGATGGCATGGTTTGCTTGTAGTATTGAAACAGTTCATGACTTGTGAAGTCCGTTTTGGTTTTGTCTTTCTATATCACCTGCATTTGCTCATGAATTTCATAGGGTTTCCTTTGAACATGCCTTATTACGTGTGGAGAAGCCTGTATAAAATGGCTAAGAGGTATAAAAATAAACGTTTGGATTCAAGCCTTTTCCACCATGGTTTGATAAAAATTATTCTTGCACATCAATTGAAGTTGCAGAACGATGACTGGGATTCTTTTTTAACCTGAAATGGTTTTTCTAACCCCAATGTTGTAGAGGTTGACAAACCTGTGACTGAGGAAACCATAGTATATCCTAGAGCATTCCCCTCATCTACCCAAGCCTGTGTTACGGCCACCCACAGTAATCCTTTACTCGACCCAAACGTTGTTGAGCAGGCCCATGAGCAAGTTGCATAGCCTAACGTCTCTGTCAAAAATGTAAACAGACCTGTAGGCAAGATGTCTAAAGGTGATATTGATTTGGGTTTTAAAAATAAGAGAGATGGAAGGTTGATTTCGAGGAAGTTGTGAAACAAATCAAACCTTCATGTGAGCTTGATCAAGATGATCGAGATCCATGAGAGTTTCGATTCCGAGATTGATAGATTTCTTGCTGAAGAAGACCCTCTTTCTTTCCAAAAAGACCTCGATTAGTCTTACAACTTTGTGGATAATCTACCGCCTTATCTGAAACATAGTGAAGTGTTTCCAGGTATTAAGTTGGGTAATAAATCTACAGTCCATGTTGGGGACGTTCTGGTTCACAACCATGGGTATTCTCAAGGGACCATCGCACAGTCGCAATGTGAAACTTGCCTATTCTGGATTGACAAGTATTACACTGATATACCTATTTTACAATCGTAGATTAAATCTCTTATTGATCAGGTCGACGCCTTAACAAATGAAAATCGTAGGCTCAAGTCTGTCATTCAGAGACAAGGGAAACACATGAAAACTACAGGGAATGTGATATTAAAAAATGTCGAGACTGCAATAGCAATAATAAATTCTGAGATCATGTGATATGATTTGATTTTATAGTTAGAGGTAATATTTCTTTTTTAAAATAGTGTTATTCATTAAATAAATTAGATTATTTTGTTCATTGAATAAATTAGATTTCATTACTAAAATAAACTAGCTACAGAATTAGCAGATTCTATAGCCATTCTATTCTAATTCGAAATTTGCAAAATTATGGTTAAATATATATCTAAGTTTCTCAATTTTATCTTTTCTTTTCAGGATATCTAGGAGTTTATGGTGACCAAGTGATCTGAAGCATTTTTGGGGCTTGTTAGCCACATCTATAATCTATTTTTGTATAAACAGGAATAATAAAAAAAATTAAGCTTTTAAAAGATTTAGTGTAATCAGGGGTGGTTATATCCCCCCTCTACTTTTGTAATCAATATATGATCTCAGAAGATAAGACAGTTATCTTTCTGAAGGCTTTAAAAACTCATTATTTTTGTAATCAAAACATCTTGGCCTGGCGCTGAAGGTGGACAGCTTATACACAAATTTGGACGGAATATATGTTTACATTTCTGCTTTAGCTATCTGTAAATGTTTTTTTCATTCATGGTTTGTTTATCTTGGTAATTCAATAATTGTTGATAGCTTTTGTCTTCACAAATTATTATGTTTTCAAGATAATTTCTTTTAATATCGTCCATATTTTGATGCTTCAGTTATTAAAAATAGTGATCACTCGTTCAATTCAAATGATAAGGTTTATCTTTAATTTTGTTGAATGATTAAAAGCAGGTTGTTACAGTTATATTTATCTTATGTGTAATTGCTTACAATCACAAATATCACAATTATTATTTGCATCTTATCGTTCTGTCATTAAAATCCAATAGTCGATATACTGTTTTGCATTTATTTCAAACAGTGTAAAGGTTCACTGCAGGTTTATCTCTTGGACAGGTTGTCTGGACATTTCATGATCATGCAATTGGATGCATGCCGAACAACCCATTAATAGGTTAGTTTATTTCTCTTATCTTTTGTTTGTCTTCGAAACTCTTATGTGTGACCTAGCTTTGACCATTCACGTATTTCCTTTCTGTTGTGTAAATATTCTTTCTGTTTAGTCTTAGATAACTAAAGAAAAACCAAAAAATAGTTTATGTGCTTTCTTTATCTACTTTTGTTAAAGAAACCATATTTTCATAGATTTTTGTGGGTTTAGATTAAGACTCGCACTTGTATAACATGCACATAAATTAGATAAATAGATCTGTTGTGTAAATATTATTTAAAATAGTTATATATATACATGTACATGTATATATTAGTGTTTAGTAATTAGTTAGTTATTTCATTTCTTTTATTTGTTTATTTGTTTCCTTTAGGACTTTTAGATTGGCCAACGGAGCCATTAAACCCGTCAGAGCAAGTCATACCAAACAACTTGGGTTAATTAGACAACCCCGGACCAGACTCGTTCTTCCAATTGACGGACGGTCATTTTTTCCTGTCAACGGGACAAGAACATGAAGGGGGAGCTCATGCTTGATGTTGGAGTCTTCACATGCGAGTACTAAACAAGAGGACATGTGGATCTGATTTACAGGGTTTCAATGAGGACCCGAAAGAATTGTTCCAGCTCAGAGTTAGGGGACGATCTAGTGACCAGGAGGTCGCAGACGGGTTTGCATCAAGTGGTATCAAAGTCAAAGAAAAAGATTTTAAGTTTGTTTGCAGAACAACAGACAAAAGAATAAGAGAGGAAGGTTGGTATCCTTCATGGGAATTTCACTCTATTGGGAGGTGATGTAGTGAAGTCATGATGCCAAGAAGGTGCAAAGAAAACACAGAGATGGAAGAAGAAATGAGGCGACTCAGAATGAGGTTGGATGCCATGGAAACAACACATAGAAGGGCACCAGATACTGGCAATGTCAATGAAGCTGAGAGTGAAGAAGAGGCCGAAGCTAGCAAAAATGTGGCAGAGGATGCTGCACAAGACTGCTTGATAAAAGTTGTTTCAAAGATTGGGGCCAGAGAAAGGATAGAAGTACCTATGTACGAAGGTAATCTAGAAGTTGAAAAATTGCTAGATTGGATACGCGCCATGGATAAGCACTTCGATTATGAAGATATCGAAGAGGACAAAATGGTGAATCATGAAGTGACGAGATTGAAGGATCATGCAACATTATGGTGGGATGAACTGCAAACCGAACGTAGAAATGGTAAGAAAAAAATTAAAAGTTGGGATAGGATGGTAGCTAAGATGAAAGCTAAATTTATCCCAAAGGATTACTAGATCAATATTTACAGGAGGTTGGAGAACCTGAAATAGAGAGTTTTATCAATGAAGGAGTACACTAAAGAGTTCTACAGACTGAACATCAGGGCTGGACAGAAGGAGAATGAAGGTGAAAAGACATCTAGGTATATCAATGGGCTGAGATATGAAATCCAAGAAGAGATTAGCATGATGTATGTTAGTACAGTTGAGGATGCTTATCAAGCAGCCTTGAAAGCTGAGGAAAAATTAGCCAAGAGGCAAAGTCAATGAATTAGAGGTGGAAATTCAGGCCGAGGCAAAGGAACCAGCAGGGAGAAGTTCCAGAAGTCAAAGTTGGAAGCTGATAAGCAACATAGCCACCAAGAGAAGGGAAAAATCTCTAAAGAAGGACAACATGGTGGACGAAGTTCTTTTCCCAGAGGTAGAGGAAGAGGAAGAGCCAGAGGAGGCATAGTTAAATGTTATACCTATGGAAAGGAAGGGAACAAATCTTGGGAATGTCCCGACAGAAAAAGAGAAGGTGGAGAAGCACACATTATCGAAGCAGAGAAGCATGTGGAAGAAGAGGCCACAGAAGGAGGAAGAAACCTCATGATGAGGAAAGTTCTTCTCAAACCAGAGAAGGAACCAGAAGAACCAGTTCAGCAAACAAGCCTGTTCAGAACTGCTTGCAAGACGAAAGATAGGGTTTGTAATGTGATCATAGATAGTGGGAGCACGGATAATATAGTATCCACGGAGATGGTGGAAATGATGGAGCTGAAGACAACTGCACATCCAAGGCCATACAAAGTATCATGGTTGTAGAAAGGACATCAAGTCATGGTAATTCAGCAATGTCAAGTTGAGTTTAAAATAGGAGGTTACAAAGATGAAATATTGTGTGATGTAATCCCTATGGATGTCTGTCATATTTTATTGGGAATACCATGGAAATACAACCGAAATATTATTCATGATGGGAGAAATAATACCTATACCCTAGAAAAGAATGGTAGGACACATATGTTTTTACCCATAGTAGACAAGGAGAAGGCAGAAGCTAGTTCAAGCATACTTCTCATGAGTGGGAAGGAGCTCTTAAAGGAAGTTAAGGAAGAGAGAGAGATGCATTTTGTTGTTGTGAGGAACCCTATAGTGGTCCTTACAAATACTTATGTAGAATATTTTCCTATAGAAATCCAATAATTGTTAGAGAACTTTGTTGATATAGTTGTAGATGAGTTACCACACTCATTACCACCCATCAGGAGCATAAGCCATCACATTGACCTTATTCCAGGAGCTAGTTTGTCGAAAAAATCAACTTATAGGTTGACACCTAGAGAGAATGAGGAATTCAAGAATCAATTCTAGGAGTTTTTGGATAAAGGGTTAGTCAGGGAAAGCCTAAGCCCATGTGCAGTACCGACTGTATTAAGCCCAAAGTAAGATGGAGGATGGAGAATGTGCACAGATTCTTGAGCCATCAACAAGATAACCATTAGGTATAGATTTCCTTTACCAAGGATGGATGATTTGATGGACTGCCTGAGTGGTGCAAGATATTTTTCCAAGATAGACTTGAAGAGTGGATACCATCAAATAAGAATGAGAGAAGCAGATGAATGGAAAACAACATTCAAGATAAATGAAGGATTATTTGAATGGTTGGTCATGCCATTTGGGTTAACAAATGCACCAAGCACATTCATGAGACTGATGAATGAAGTGTTGAAAGACTTCATTGGCAAATTTTCCATAGTATATCTATATGATATACTAATCTTCAGCAAAACAAAAGGAGAACACTTAAGACATTTAACCGCAATGATGGAAAGGTTACACTGAGAGCAATTGCTGATAAATCTGAAGAAATGTTCTTTTATGAAGAAGGATCTCATATATTTGGGATTCATAATCTCTTCGAATGAATTGAATATGGACCCAGAGAAGGTGAGAGAAATTAGAGAATGGCCATCACCAAGCAACCTGTTTGAAGTACGAAGTTTTCATGGGTTAGTAAGTTTTTATAAGAAATTTATCAGAAATTTTAGTGGCATATGTGCACCCATGTTGGATACTGTGAAGAAGAAACACAAGTCATTTAGTTGGACAGAGGAAGCTGAGAAAGGTTTCAAAGTGTTGAAAGAGAAGATCACAGAGCAGCCAACTCTGGTCTTACCAGATTTTGGAAAAACATTCCAGGTGAGATGTGACGCAAGTGGATTAGCTATTGGAGCAATCTTGAGCCAGGACAATAAGCCAGTTGCTTATTTTAGTGAGAAACTGAATGATGCCAAGAAAAATTATTCCATGTATGAAAAGGAATTTTATGCAATGATTCAAGATTTTAAAAAATGGAGACATCATTTAATTCCTAAAGAATTTGTCTTGTATAGTGATAATCATGCTTTGCAATTTATTACTAGGCAAGAAAAGTTGAATCAAAAACATGAAAAATGGGTAGAATTCATGCAAAATTTTACTTTTGTTATTAAACACATTGTTGGAACTGCTAACAAAGTTGCAGATGCTTTGAGTAGAAGAAGTTTGATTGTACAGGAATTCCAAGTGGAGACATTGGGTTTCAAACACCTCAAGGAGATGTATACAGAAGATGCAGATTTCAAGGGAGTGTATGAGGCATGCAAGAATCCTTTATTGGGAGACAAAATCCCATGGACTGAATATTTAATTCAGGATGGATTACTGTTCAAGGGAACCCAATTATGTATTCCAAAGTGCTTGATGAGAGACAACCTATTGAAAGAAAAACATAGTGGAGGTTTAGCTAGACACTTTGGTCACAACAAGACGTTTGCACAATTGAGAAATTCATATTATTGGCCGAGCATGAGAGAAGAAGTGAAGAAGTTCATGAACAAATGCAGAGTTTGTCAGTATGCAAAGGGACCACAGCAGAATACTGGTTTGTATCAGCCATTGCCAATTCTAGAGAGGTCATGGGATGCAATCAGCATGGATTTTGTTTTGGGAATGCCTAGAACTCAAAGAGGAAGCGATTCCATATTTTTTGTGGTGGAAAGATTCTCGAAAATGGCACATTTCATACCATGCCAGAAGACAAGTGATGCCACACACATCGCCAATTTGTTTTTCAAAGAAGTAGTGAGACTACATGGATTGTCGAGGAGCATAGTTTCAAACAGGGACACCAAATTTGTGGGACATTTTTGGAGAACTCTATGGAAAAGATTGGGGACGAACTTATCCTTTAGTTCAGCATATCACCCTCAAAAAGATGGACAAATTGAAGTAGTAAACAGAAGTCTTGGAAACCTACTGAGGAGTTTAGTCACTGAGCAAGGAAGACAATGGGATCAAATTCTGGCACATGCAGAATTTGCATTCAACAATTCAGTGAACATGAGCACAAGGAAGAGCCCATTCAAAATTTTGTATGGTATGCAGCCAAGAGGGATTTCCGAATTAAGATATTTGAGCCAAGATGAGTTCAGAAGCACTGGAGCAGAGGATTTTGCAGCAAAAATGCAAAAACTCCATGACAGAGTTAGAGAGCAGCTACATGACAACAATCATAAATACAAGAGAAAAGTTGACCAGAGAAGAAGAGAAATTCAATTTGAATTTGGGGATGAAGTTTTAGCTCATTTGAGAAGAGAGATATTCCCAAGGGGAACGTACAAAAAATTGAAGATGAAAAAGATTGGGCCATGCAGAATTCTCAAAAAATTCATAGCCAATGCTTATGAGATTGAGTTGTCAGACAACATTAGGATATCACCAATATTCAATGTTGCAGACCTATATCCTTACTAGAGGAATGAAGTAGGAGAGATAGATGATCAGAAGAGATTCAGTGGGAAGAGAAATTGCCCATAGCAGAAATACCTCAGATGGAGAAAATCATTGAATAGAGATATGGAAAGAAAACCAGGAGGAAAACGTATCTTGAGTACTTAGTGAGGTGGAAATATCATCCAAAGGAAGATGCAAGTTGGGTCATAGAACCTAATATTTTGAAGCATGGAACGACAATGCGGGAGCTCATGGACAGGAGTCCATGAAAATTTTTAACCAGAGGGGTATGATGCAGGAGCATCGCCTTCACAGTCATCAACGCACACGTGGAGGAGAGAAGAATGACATTCCAGCAAAGCCAGAAATTCAAATCGAGCATTAACTCAAAATTTATTTGGGTTGTTGAGATATTTGTTGAGCAAATTTTAAAATCGTAACTTGTTTCTAAAGTCTCTAAGGACTGCGAGAAATCACAGACATGGAGTGTTGACTTTGTCTAATAGTAATTAGCAGTTATCATAATAGGACTGAGTAGGTAATAGTTTTAAGTCTGAATTGATAGATTTTAGGAATAGGACGAGAGAGCTCAGGGAGTCGGTCCTTAAAAAGTTTCATTTTCATTGTAAGAGTAGATCAATATGGATAGCATAGGATAGAACAAAGTAGAATAGAATAGTAGGAACACCATGTAATTTTCGTTTTTCAATAATGAATAGAACAGACAGGAGATTGTCATATATCTGTGTTCATTTACTATTTAAAGAAAAGTGTGTTATATTCTCTGTGATGTTCATATTTTCATTTTCATTTCCTGTTGAGAGTGGAGAGAATGACTATATGATTCTATAACGAAACTAGATAAGTTTCAGTTGTTTTTCTATTGAACCGTGTATACAAGGTGTGCATTCCCTAACGCAAGGTGTACATTAACTAGATCTCGGAACGATTCAGAGAGGGAGGTTCAGAGGAGAACAAGGAGACTTGATATTCCATGTGCAAGGAGTGCACAGAACTTAGAGCCGACTAAGTTCGAAGAAACAACAAAGAAGAATGCCGAGAGGGCGTGAAGTATTTTCTTTTCAAGAAAATCCCTTCAAATCTAAGTTATTCGAAATCCTCAAACGCAAGGTATGCGTAGGAGTTCAAATCTTTAAGGAGAAGAAGCTCAGGAGGGAGTGTGTTTTCGTTCATAGATATCCAGCTAAAGGACTGAAGATTTAGTCCTTGAAACTTAGAAGATTTCCTAAGTCTGGGAAGAAAAGTCACAGAAGCTCAGGGGGGAGACCACAGTAACCATCAGTTCTAAACGCAGAGAGCTGATAGTCATTGGATCTAAAAGAACGGTGAGGAGTTGAACGGACGGCGAAAATACTTCGAGAGGAAGTGTTGATCTTCCGATAGCCGTCAGATCTATGGAAGCAGCGCGAACCTTAGCGCCTTGTGCCTAAAGGAAGATCTCGACATTCGGCATCTGGTGGAACAAGGGTGAAGTTCCTTTGGACTCACGTGTTGCAAAATCCTGATGACCATCAGATTTCATGGAAGACACCCGTCAAGTAGGGAAGAGATCAAGAGTTGGGACACGTGGTGAGTAGTTGGTGTTTGGGAGAATCACAGAAAGAATCAAGACCATCCATTGTGGAGAGGACAAGTGGAGACAAGATCTGATTGACCAGGGGACTCACGAGGAGAAGAGTGGGGGATTTGTGAGAACGAAATCCATGAAATCATCCAGACCGTCCCTCGGGAAAAATAAGACGGAGGATCCTGATCGTTGGTCAAGGGGTAATGGAGACCGTCAATCTAGTGCGAAAGGATTTCGGAGTTTCAACATTCGGGGAACTGAAGGTGCAGGACCTTTGGTCTCGCAAGTTGTGAAACCCTGAAGTGAGAAACCCCGACGTGCTCAAGGTTTGACCCTAGGTTACGGGACCAGGTCATATGGTGATCCACTAAGGGAGGTGTTAAAAGAACGTGGGATCCTTTCAGAGTTTGGAACTTCAGGAGTTGAGAGGTAGGAGAGCATGTTTGTGGGTTTTCTGAACCATGAACTCCGATAGCCCTTTTGGTGTAGATGTGTGGTCATGGCGCATGGTCACGTGAGGTAGGAGCTGAGAACCTTAAGCCCCCAATCGGGATTTGGGGATTCAAGTTGCAAAGGAACAGGACACTTGACTGCAAAAGTCTCGATCTATGAAAAGTGATTTTTGGTTTAGCGCGAGGTCACGACGAACGGTCGCATGGACCGAGATTTAAGCATAGGCTAATCGTCGTTAAGTTCTTTTCGACATTCAGTGGTTGAAGAGACAAGGATTTCTCCCTCGAGAAATATTGAATCACGAAATGCGAAACACGCCTTATGGGTAAGGTCGTGGTCATAAGGACGATCACATGAAGGGGGAGCTCGCGCTTGATGCTGGAATATTCACACATGAGTTCTAAACAAGAAGACCTATGGATTTGATTTACAAGGTTCTAGTGAGGACCCGAAAGAGTTGTTCTAGCTCGGAGTTAGAGGACGATCCAATGACTGGGATGTCGCGGACCCCACTGGAGTAGGGGGTTTGCATCACTTCCGCAAGGGGAGGATTTGGGTCTGATGTGCCCATTTTGAAGAAGCTCTTGGATCTGACATCTGATTTCATCATTCTCCATCAGCGAGCACCGATAGATTGGCCCATTAGGTAGAGGTGCCTCAGGGGTTAGATCAATGGGATACTTGGCTTCACAGTGTGTCGGTACCCCTGTAGGTGAGGTGAAGATGCCTATGTATTCTTCTACAATCTCATCCACTTGCTTATGTTGCAAAGAGAGGCATTGTGTAGAGGCCACAGATGTGGCATCGACCTTCTTCTTACTGTGAGCATGGATCACAAAGAATATGAACTTCTCGGTCTGTGAAATGACCTTACTGCATTGCTTAGTAGAGATTAAATAAATAGCAGTAGGTGGTGCCACCTCTGGGATCATGTACAATTGTCTACCCAAAGTAATAATAACACTGCGAGGTCTAGATTCATACACAACATGATGCTTCCACAAATATGGTTGTCCAAAAAGAACATCAAAAACTTCAAGGGGAGAAATATCAAACAGTACCTCATCTTTGAAAGGCTTGATGCCATAGGGCAGACAACATTGTTGGCTGAAGTGGAGATCTCTTCCTTGACAAAGCTAGCCGATGTTGTAGGGTTGTGGGTATGGTGTCGCTGGCAGGTCCACCCACTTGACGACCTCTACTGAAATCAGGTTCTTATGATTACCACTCTCGACAATGAAATGAATCAGATCCCTCTTGACCCACATCTGCGAGTGAAAGAGGCGCTCCCCTTCCTCTGGTTCTTCTAGTTTTCTTAGCCGGAATTTGGTGGCAGCGACCATGGAACTGGTTTCAACGTCGATAATCTGCTTCCCTCCTTCATGATTTGACTTAGAATCAAAATCATCCTCTGACTCGAAAGTCTTCATCTCGGCCATGAGGGACTGCTTGGAGCGAAATTCGTCGATGTTGTGCCAAGGACTCTTATGGTACTCACACCATTTTCCTCTATCCTTCTTCATCTTTTCATTGCTCTTCTTGTGTTGTGGCTTGGATGGATTGTCCTAAGGGAAACCATCTTGACTTGGTCCTTTGTTGTGTGGGTTCTGGCTACCTTTTCCTTGCTTCGGCTGTGAGGGGTTTGCAGATCCAAACTCTCGCCATTTTTGCTTGAATTTTTGCTTGATCTTGATAGCGTATCTATAAGTCGTGCCCAATGAGGCAATGTCCAGGAACTCCATTTTTGTTTAAATCTATCAATGCAAACAACTATGATATTTGAGCATTAGATGATGCTCAGAATCTTTGATACCCAATTTGGTGCGTAGGGTATGGAAAATATTTGTGAAGTTGGGTATTGTCTGGTCCCTTTCTTGACATAGGGTGGTCCATCTAGTGTACTGGTCCTCGTAGCTTCCAACAGGGTAGTATTGTTCTTTAATGGCATCCTAGAGGGAATCCCATGTAGGGGCCACCACAGAAAATGCAGATTCTTCCACAACCCTTTTCTCAGAGTAAGTATCCTACCAGTATTTCACATGGGGAATGGCCTTGAGGAGTGCAAAAGTGATATTTTCCCTATCGAAAAAATTGTGGACCAAAAAATATCCTTCGAGAAGATTCAACCATTTATCTATAGCATTCGCATCTATAATTCCTTCAAATAATGGAATATCAAAATTTACCTATACCTTGAAGGGGGTTGCATGGTCATTTGAAGAAGATGCTTCTCCTGTGGGCAGTCATCAAAGGGTCTGTGCGAAGTTGTCCATCATTTCATTCCTTTGTCGCACAAGGGCTTCCTCGAACAACATTTTAATAGGATCTCATGCTCCATCATCTTTCTTTTCATATCCCATGGGTTGTTTTCAGCTCAGCACAGTCGATCTGATAATGGATCGATGGGTTCGAGTCCCAACTTCTTGTACCCAGACCTTGTTGGGGACATGCACGAAGAAAAATAAATGAAGAGAAAAATGTTTTGATACCACTGATCTGGATTTAGGAGAGGAATGAATTGATTAACAAATTGAATACAATAAACACATAGATAGGAAGAATAAGAAAAATATCCAGTGAACAATATCTTCTATTAAATAAAGAAATAGGCTGAAACTGTAAAACTGCAAAACTGAAACTTGCTCGAATGGTCATAGTTATCTCTAAGAAGAGATGTGGCTACTAGGTGCATCCGTCTGAGAAGAATGGATTACAATGAGGCTCCATAGGCCCTTTTCATATTACTCATGAATGCCAAAACCATAGACATCCAAAACCCTAACCCTAGAAGGTGAAACGCCAAAAGTTATGTGGGCCCTATGGGTAAGTTGGTGTAATTTGGTACCTCAACTTCCTAGGGTCATAACTTTTGCATACGACCTTCGTTTTAGGTGCGTGATAGCCCGTTGGAAAGGTCTTTTAGAGAAATACACATTGCATCATTAGACTGTGACTTCGTCTACAGTTTGACTATGGTGAGCCAAAAAAACAATGTTTAGCATCCCAAAACATCCTTGAAAGTACAACAAGATGTGCTGACATGAAAACATATAAAATAAGCCAGTTGGATTAGGCGAGAGGCCACCTGTATCCACCTAGAGAATGTGTGAGGGTTCAGACAGCCCCATAAGTGTAGAACTCACAATTATAAAGCAGTATAGAAAGATGTGTTGAACAAAAACGGACACGAGGAGCTAGTTGGAATAGGTGGGTGGCCACCAATATCCACCTAGATCATCCAATGGCCTACGTGGAGGAGGAATTCCCTGAGGAACCAATCCAAGTTCCACCAAAATCCCTCCTCTACAGAGTTCTGGATGACTACTTATGCCCCAACACCAGTAAGGCAGATAGATGCATAAAGGTGGCCATGGAAGGCACCACATGCATTGTTCAGGAGGAACTTCTAAAGGAATTCCTCCACACAGCCTCAGATACTTACATTCATCCCAGCACTAGCGAGGCGGTTAAAAGAGCAACAACAACTATGGAGGGAGCCACTTGCACTATGCAGGAGGAATTCCCCATCTCAGTGCCTCCACTGCTAAACACAGTTAAGGAATGCGACCAGGTTCCCCCCAGCCTCTTCAGCCTGGAGCAGCTAGAGCTCATTTTCAACATCATAAGTTATATGGCAGACAAACTTCATCGAGACACCATCATCAAAAATCACATTGACATGATGTTCGATGCCTTTTCAAATGCACCAGCCAAGCAGGAGTGTTTGACCTGCGTGCAACCCTTCGTGCTCCAGCCCAGTGATGACATCCTTCACAACAGAGCTTTGGATGACAGGTTCCATGGTTCTCAAAGCCTTGCTAATGTCTAGATTTGCACAGTCCTCTGAGCTCCACCAACACGGTGATGGTGCTTTTTTCTTGTCAACCTGGTCTGGTACTCTGCTCATTTCTTGCCTAGTTTTAGTTTTTCAAAGGTTATTAGTTTGTTTAGCTTACACGGACAAATTTTTCAGCACTATCATCCGCCACCTACTTTGGTTTTTAGTTGGCATGGCAAGTGGCGGATGCCCTTTTTTGGCCGAAAGCGTAATAGGCGGCCACCTGTTTCGATTTCCACTATTTTGGCGGAACAGGTGGCAGGCTAGTGACATGTATCAATTTTGTACAGTGACAGCTCATTAATAGGAATTACCTCTTTTTATTTACAAAAAAAAGTTAGATATTATTAAAAAAACATATGACTTTGTTGAATGTATTTTTGACAGTGATTACAAGGGAAATTGGTTTTCATTTAAATACCATCTAGGTTGAAACCACCTTTTGGTCTTGGAATAAGACCTAAAATTGTTTTTAATTGGTTAAGAGTTCGTCTTCCTCGGACATAAAAACAAATAGGTTAACGACCCAAGGCCCAAAAGCATGAAGTTTACCCCTTACAAACCACCAATAAATGATTTCAAGTGGTGTGGTTTTTCTTACATAATAATAATAAATCAACTCACATTTGTAGATAATAACCATTGATAAGGATCCTCATTATCAATTGACCACTAAATTATGATAAATTTTACTGCTTAAAAAATAATAACTATAACAAAATAAAATTAACAATTAAATAATCTTGATTATTATTTTAAACACAACGATTCACTTTTAACTAATCTAAATTTTCTTAAAGTGAAAAAAACTATGAATAATATCTTAATCTTTGAATTGATAAGATATGAGCAAAGTTAAAGTTATATCATGATTCAAAATCATTATATTTTAAAATATTATATATAACTTTAAATCATTCAAAATTTCGTTCAAATTTTAAATTAATAAAAATTTATTACCCAATTTTAACCATTTTTAAAAAAATTACAAAGGTAAACAACTTCAAAATTAACACATTTAATTATAAATTCCCATACATCAATCACATCTCATCTTTGGAAGGCAATATCCACATGCCACGTATTATATTTGAAAAAGACAATAATTAGAAAGGTCAAGGTTCACTTCAAGAAAGACCCACATTTTAGACACAACAACCTAACGTCACGTGCATTAGACGTTAACGTCAACGTTACGTTTTAAAACTATGCGAACTAAGCATGTGCTACACTCTTCTTGAGCAGATGTTGAAAAGAACCAAAAGATGGGGTAGCCACAAGACTACTCTTCAAGTTGTACTCACTCCCATGATGTATCAATAATAATAATGTCAAACGACCGACTCTCTCCCAATTCCATCCATCAATAATCATGCTTCCTTGTTCTATCTACATCACATCCTCATGTTATATCATGATCAGATGAATGAACCTAGTACGAATTTTCTTGTGATGGTATCTTCCTTCAATGCATTGATTCAAAAGAAGCCTAAGGCCTCTCTTCAAGAGAGCCACTAAGGGGTCCATGGTGATCATTTCAAAAGAGAGCCACTAAGGGGTCCATGGTGATCATTTCAAAAGAGAGTCACTAAGGGGTCCATGGTGGTCGTCTCCAAGGGTACATCATCTCCAAAAAGATCATTTATGTGGGCTATTATTGTCTCACCTTGGTGAGCAGATAATTATACTTCATCCACAACAGCTCTAATGACAAGTGCATATCTATCATATCCATGCCCTTACTACCTATTTGCACCCTATATCACCACCTTGGTCATTTGTAACATAGCATCTTGATCACATTGGGAAGATCAATCCTACATCCTTGAAATAGCATACCTTCATCCTAACTACCATCGAGTATTTAATGAAGTGGGTTGAATCCATTCCCTCGTGTAAGGGATCGAGTCACGTCATAGCAATGTTTGTCTTTAACCATATCATTTGTCAATATTGGATGCCTCACATTATCATCTCTAATAATGTTGGATCTTTCAAGAATGACCAAATCAAATATCTATATGATAAGTACAACATCCAGTAGCTTTTTTCCTCACCCTATTATCTTCAAGCTAATGGCCAATCTTAAGCCTTCAATAAATCCTTCATCTCTATCAATTAAGAAATGGTGCTTGTCTCCAAAATGGATTGCCACTTGAAGATATTTCACACCCTCTAAGATTTATTGTACTTGCATGTTCACATTAACAGGTGCCACCCCAGGCTTCTCTTTGACATAAGGGTTAGAGGCATTTCTCCCTCTCAAAGTTGAAATTCCCTCTTTGCATTGCCTCCTTTACCCTAAACCCTAAAATGAAGCCCTCACAACACATCTCATCGATTGAGAAATGATGGTTAAGCAATGCCTTCAAGCTCTCCAACACAATGAGGTGTATAAGATAGGTTGGCATACTCTTATGAAAAGAATGTCCAACCCCATACTTTCATGTCAACAACAAGTCCTCAAAATGGATTACCTCAATAATTAAGAAAAGACAAGTTCTCTCTTAAGAGGGTGGAACCCTTCACTATCATCGATGACTTAAGTAATAGTGATTACCACATCACAAAATGAAAAGGTGATCCTTTGAAGGATCGAGTATCAAAAGTATCCACGCTAGACCATTCTTCCCCTAATCTTGGTTGTTAACTCATTTCCATATCCTTCCTTGGACCTCCTCCTCTCCATCCCTCTCTCTCCCTACACCCATACCCTCCAAATGCTTGGCGTAGGGCTCACCTCTTTCCTTATCCTTCCATTGCTAGCCTAAGATGACTTTGCTAACCTCATGAGGTTTCCATATTGTGATATGGATTCACCAATAGAAATGAATCCCTATCTCGAATGGGACCTTTATGGGGCTAGCTCTGACCCCATGAGGTTAGCACATGTTGTCGCATATCAATCCTCCATTTCTTCCCTCACCTCTCGCCTCTAGCCTTCACTAGTACAGAGTTGGCATCAGTCTCCTTTGTACTCACATTGGCTCAATGTTAATTTATGTCTCATCCATTTCTCGCACTCTATCTTTGACTAGAGTATGACACCTCCCATGCTCAAGTTGGCTACCCACACAAGATTAACAAAAGGTTCAAAACTCTACAAACAATGGTTCACAATGGGACCAAAATGGGCATTGCCTCTATGTTGGATGAGGCTATGCAATATGTCAGAGGTACTATAGTTCAAGCATTAATTCACTAATGCATGGTGTAACATAGTCTTAGGTATTCTTGCATTTGTCCTCCGTTACACTTATCGCCTTGTAAGTTCAATTGTTATTGGGAATATTCTTGTCACACGAAAGATAAATAGTAACTTAACTTCCATTAGCATAAATTATTTTAAAAATATCTATTTTTTATGTTAAAAATCCTTTCTCTGATCTATAGACTACTACTTTATCTAGAAAAGATAATGAAAAGAGACCTAAGGGATGAATTCAAAACACTTCACCTTATATAAGTGAAGTTTCTTCCAAACCATAAGGTCTAAAGAGAATCCTAGGATGTATATAAACCTAGACTTAGATACGAAAAATAACATAAGCTAGAAAAGAGTGCTTCGTTCTTGAACTTGTTTTCAAATATTTGATGCTTTTTCATACCCGCACAATATAGTCATAACAAAACTTCTTTGGATGGTGAGGAGTGCATCAAAGATTGCTTCGTTCTTGAACTTGCTTTCATAGATTTGATGTTTTTTTCGTACCTGTGAAATATAGTCATAACAAAACTTCTTTGGATGATGACGATTCATTGAACAAAACTCTTGTAGGAGACACGAAGATAAAATCAATTAATTAAATATCTAGAAGCTAAAAAGGAATATTAGTCTTTGTAACATATTCATATGAAGAGTCAGTCTCAACCGCTAGGGGTTTGTGAGGCTTCATGGGAAATTGAGGATCGTCCCACATGGCTTGTCCAGCAAGGGGTTATTGTGTAGTATCTTGGTATACCATTTGGAGTAGATATTTCACCGATTTCTACGTGAGATTAGTGCAAGGAAAGATTGCAGTGTAAGTTACATTTTTGGTAGTGTAAGGATCTTCCCTTTGTTGCTAAGCTGAAGGTGGTGAGTATGATTCTTCAAGTGTCCCACATCTACTATGTGTCTTGTTGGCTTCCAAGCAGGACACAATCTCTCATATTCTATGCTTATACTTGTGGGCCAAGTATGGTGGGGCTCGTGGTCTTCCCATGGTCCCTTGGGAAGTCTATATCATGCCCAAGGATGAGGGGGGCCTTGGTCTAATTGATGTGGAAACCCAAGGAAACATTTTGGCTACCAAATGGGTGGTTAGGTGTTTGAAGGGCTCATCCCCTTGGTAGGTTTTGATGTGGCACAAATTGATTTAAATGCATCATGTTGGGAAAGGAAAGGAACTATTCGGTTTATGTGATATCATCTATGCTCCTCATAATTTCCAGATTTAAGGGTCCTTCATCTTCAAGAGTATTTGGATAGCTTGGAGGAGGGTGGCAGGTTTGGTTCAGTGGCAGTGGTCAGGTAGTAGATTAGGTTGGGATCTGGCTAGGAGGTCAGTTTGGAGTTGGAAGCAGGAGGGTACCTGCATATCTAACCTCCCTCGTTTTCAAGCTAGGAGACTTAGCAGAAAGAATATTTTCTTCTCCAGGGATCTTTGGGATTCCAAATCTCATTCTTAGAAAACTTGGCATTCAGTGGCTAGGGAGTTTGCATTTTCTTCTGTAGATCGACCTACCATGATGGAGATTATTGGACTCATAACCCAAGAGGAGATTTTTAAGATGAACATTGATATGACTAGTCCCTTTTGGCAAGATTGGGAGTGGAGTTTTGGACATTCCTCGACTCACTATGATTCTCGTAAGCTCTACTCCATTCTACATCAACAACATGAATTAGGTCCCGATGTTAATGCTAGGTGGATTTCTTTGGATGTATAGAGAGCCATTGGATTCGGTGGTTGCATGGGGTCTAGTCGATTCGAGTTTCTTATAAGATTAAGGATTTTCCTTGGTTGGTGATCTACCAAGGTCTCCCCTCCAAAGTTCGGCTAGCCAAAAGTGGTCTTTCTGATGGCCTTTGCCCCTCTTGTTTGAAGTAAGAATTAGTGAAGCACATCTTTTGGGAATGCTCCTTTGTGAGATCTTGTTGGGCTCAAGTTCAATCTCAATTGGAAAACATCTTTTAGGGGCATTTGCATTGGAAGACAGTTTTATTTGGTGATTCTAGATCAGTGATCTAAGATTCCTTAGCTAGTATTTGGCATTGTTTGAGAGTTTTCGCTTTAAATATAATTTGGAAACTCGATTGCAAGTTTGTTTTCGATAATGAAGTTAGTTGTCAGACAACTTCTTTTCAATTATAATGAGATGAAGTGCTATGCAACTCCTAACAAAAAAACATTACTAATTAAAGATGTCAAATTTGTTGTATCCAATCACTTATTCTAATTTTATCGTTGTTTTAGTATCCCACGTTATATATACCCTTCTATCTTTTTCATGTATTTATAATCATTAATGTAAATAATTTATTATATATATAAAGTATTTAAAAAAAATAAAATAAAAATAACATATCCATGTGCACGAGTGCCTATGTCTTCACACCTATGTCAAAATGCTACCAACACTTGCAACTTCTAACAAATATCCAATGGTGATTTAATACTTCGACACTTGCAACTTCTAACAAATATCCAATGGTGATTTAATACTTCGATGGCAACTCCTACATCTTCTAACAAATATCTAATACATCTTCCGACAAATATCTAATAGTGATTTAGTACTTCGATACCAACTCCTACAACTTTTAACAAATATGTAACATATATTTAATGTTGGTTAAATAGCTTGTTTCAGTGCGATGAATTAAATATAGGATACAATGAAGTGTTGGAATTCTAATTTTTGTTTTTTTGGAAATTTTGAGATTTTTAATAAATTCTTTAATATAACACATACAAAGAAAATAAAAACACACATTAAAGATATTTAAATAAATATTTCATTACACTATTTAAACCCATCATAAATATATATATATATATATATATATATATATATATATATATATACAAATAATTAAAATAATACGAAATCACTATAGTCCGTGACATTCATGCAAGGACTAATAACCAACAAATTCTATTCATGTCATTCAAATCTTTCGAAATTTGTGCAAAATCCACATTCCCCAATTCTATGCATGTCTATAGTTTCCCTCTAATTCTATCTTTCACTACATAACAATTGTGGATGAACCCACAATCATTTGCTTCTTAGGGAAGCAAACTGCAAGTATGGTAATATTAAGCGCATACTCTTATGATCACTATTCTTATATCTATGTCTCTTTATGAATTGTGGCAATATTACATGTATATTTTAATGATTAGTATTTTATCATTATTCGAATATTATATTAATATAAAGTATATTTATAAAAAAACAAAAATTGTTAAATTATAATGATTAGAAATATATGTTTTTGTTTTTTTAAGTTATAGGTTTGAATTCAAAAGTTTAAAGTAGTATAGATTTAATGTAATTGAAAATTAAAAACATATATTTTCTATTTGGAAAGCATATACCCAAATTTATAAGGAGTTGGGGTATATACACTTCCAAAGGAGATCTCATACTAGTTATGAAATTTTGAGATTTTTAATAAATTATTTAATATAATAGGTATAAAGGATTTCATACTAATTATAAGTCTAGGAATTTTAGGTTAATGACACAATTTTTTGTGTAATTGGATTCGAGATAAGGTTTATATGATTTGTTAGAATTAGTTTTGGGTGACCGTTTCTATACTTGATCTTTAGTGCAACATCTCCACTATAATCCCCAGTTTAATTAATGTTTAATGTAGATATTGTTGATTAAGGTTGGTTGTCATTGATGTCAACCCTTGAAGA
>CBVK0100772955.1:0-12222 GCA_900067695.1 Picea abies | reverse complement strand
TACTTTTAGATAGAGTTCTTGCTGGGAAACTTCCAGCCTCTCATTGACTTCTGATGCTTGTGATTTGAAGGCCCAAACGTTTATAGTTGTGTTCTCTGTTAGGGCCAGTCTGGCCTACATCTACTCAATCAAGTTGTCATGTTGAGTGATCAGTCCTTTGCTTATATGTGAACTCTGGTAGAGAAACTCCAGGTTATCATGTAGTTTTTTAATTTTATGTTGATCACTAGCCCTGATTTTGTCAAAGTCCTAGTTCACCCTGCTTATGACAGTCTTCTCTGTATTATATATCTCATTTTTTAATTTTTCTACCAAGAGGCATTTATGTCGTAGTTGTTCGGTCAAATTTTCCACTGACCATTGATTGGTAGTGGCAAAATCCCCTAACGAACCTAAAACCTCTTTTGCAAAATCTAGACCATCATGGTATTTCCCGTCATACACCAGCCTTTGCCTTTTAGTGATCACTCCATCCCTGTGGTGAGATTCGTTCTTTACAATGGATTTTCGTTTCTTACTAAAAAGGAAATCTAAGGGAGGCATCTCTTCAGGAAAGATAAGAGTGAGATTACCTACGAAAGTGAGTTCGAAACCATGATATCCGAAGCTAGTCTATAGAGGGGTTAATGTTGTGATAGGAGAACCAATTTCAGTGGAAGGTTCTTATCCTGTTATATTCGAGGTGCCAGCAGGAGTAGTTGGTGTTGAATGAGGGACAACTTGTCCCAGATTCATGAATGCTTTGAACCGAGCTAGCACATGTGGATCATTCAGTCCTGATAGTGACACTCTTATCTCAGGAAATAATATTTCTGGGCTTTTTGGGACCTCTTCAACTTTGTGCTTAGTGAAGGAATTGGCTCAGATCCTGTAGGTCTAGCTTCCTATGAAGGAGGTGTGAGATTTGACTCTCCATGCAATATATTCGGTAAACTGCTCTGCTTGTGTTTTTGAAAGCTGAGGAAACCAGCTTGTTGGTTAGGGGGGAGAGTTTGGAATCTTCTTTGGACTTCTGCATAATATGTGACTCCCCTGAACATTTTGTCATAAGGGGAATTCTCATGTACATACTGCTTCATGTTAAACTAAGCCAGATGGTTGTCCACTATATTATGTGGATCATGCTTCTTGAATTCTATGTTAACCAATTTGACATCCTCTAGGGTTGTGGACTCGACTTTAGAGTGACCTAAATATAACAATGTGAACATGCCGACTTGAATGGGGAAAGTCTACCAAACCTTTTTTTGAGTTGCTTTTAGCTCCTTGCTGATACCTCATGCCATTGTTTGGTATGCCACTTCTCTGCACACCAGCCTGTTGGGTAAAAACTGTGGGAGAGCATGAGGAGGAACCAAACAACTGAATACTCTGATATAGGAGAAATTATCCTCAATGAACCAGTCTGCAAGATTTCCTAGGTTCCCCATAATCCTTTCTTAAATTCAGGGTGATGGGTGACCATAAATGGCTATATGAATAGGCACTACGACATTGTGACAAATTTCATAAAAGAAATATTTGGCGTTCTCCTCCCACAACTTGGAGTGATAAAAATGAATTGGTTTAGAACTGGTTGAGGTCCAACTCCAGTTCATCAGGGGAAAAGGGGTCATGAAACAAATGGAATCCATAATGTATGCCGACATGTAAAATGGGGTAGGCTACCCTTTTTATTTTGCTGATTTATAATCAACGATTTCCTTGGCCAAATTATCTGACAACATTTTTTCCCAATTGAAAGTGTAACCCTTGGCTACCTCGTTCATGATGGCTACCCAATCAACCAAGAAATGTGAAGGGCTATTTTTCCTGGACAGGCAACAAAGTATCATGGCTACATACAACATATGAGCATCCAAAGATGTTGTGGCATACATACCATGAGCATCAGCTTTGAACTTCTTCGGATGTCCCCACCAGGTCTTGAATATATCATGACCATTTTTGGCGTATTGGGTGCATTCATTTCTCTCAAACTCTAGAATGAATGCGGCATTGTAAGTGTATTTACGAGTAGGGGAAATTTTGTACATTACTTGTAGGTGCTCTCGTCGGAAAGATCTGATGATGACCTGCTGGTGGTTGATGATGATCCTGGTCTGGATGTCGACATGCTCCAGAGCCCAACTTATCATATCGTTATAGGGTATGATCCTTGGTCACGCAATGATCTTATGCAGCTCTAACTATGCTACATGTCTAAGCTTAGTTGTATAAGAGTTGTCGTCTTATTCGACAAATTTGTCTAAACAATTGATGATCTCATGCTCTAATACATCGAAAACCTGTGTCCAAGTTTTAATGGCGTCCACAACTCACGGAGTTGTGTCTGATTGAACATCTGCATTCGGATTTGAATCATCACCTGATGCATCAATATTCTTTGAAATTTTGTGTGGTGACATAATCCTCAAGGAAACATAATTAGCTTAATTGTTACAGGAGAAGTCTGTGAGTTCTACACTAGATAAAAAATACTAATTGCAAATGGTAAAAAATGACTTTGAAATTCGAAGTGCTTTTATTCAAAAAAAGTTTATTGATCTTCGTATAGCCTTATTGATGAATAATTTATTAACCTTAATGGAATTCATTACATGGTGATCCACAATCCTTATTTGAAATAATTATCCTTAATTAATCATAAAAGTCATTAATACTTCGACGGTTCACGTCCGGGAGTTTTGGATGTGATAGGGTGGAAATCTCCCGAAGTCTGAATTCGCGAAGGAGTTAATCTCTGAGTAATCACTTTTAAATATTAATTAATCATGTTTAAAACATTGTATTAACTTCAAGTGTTTCGGAAGTTCGAAATTCAGAGATTTTGAATATAGCACAAGAGAAATTTCCCGAAATCAGAAACTGCTAAGTAATTAGTTTTTGAGTAATTACCCTTAAGTCTTAATTAATAATGTTTAACTTTAAGTATTTCGAAAGTTCAGACTTCAAAGGTTTTGAATATAACACAAGGGAAACTTTTTGAAATCTGAATCTGTAAAGTAATTAATTAACTCTTAATCGTGACTCATCAAAGTCACTAACCATTTTATTAATTCCTTGCAAACCCTTTTTACTTTTTTGTAATCACTTTACTTCGACACTTTGATACTTCGGTGGTTTGTGAACTCAATATTTGTTAAAAATCCTAAAGGGCCATCTTCCAGAGTGACGTGGTAGAGATGATGTCACTCTGGATGATGTGTCAAGACAAGAGAGGTGCCACATGTCACTCGAAAATGTGTGAATCATCTGACATAAATGTCAAAAATGAGTGCCATGTGTCGAATCAAGGAAAGATTTAAAGGACACATGTCTTATGACTCATGTTCATGAATTCTTTAGGAAAATTCACGAGTGGTTATCTTCTAGTTTTGGAGTTTCAGTGTTTTCGTTGTTTGAGTTTGCAGGCACATATAAAGCGTGGAGCTCCGGAGCGACCGTTAGAGACTTACTCTTTAAAAATCAGGTGACTCCAAAACTTTGGAGATCATTAGGATCATTCGATCAAATTAAGGAAACTCATCAATGACAAATATTGCAAGCGCCTTATTTCTAAATACCAAAAATTAAAAGGAAACTCTCTAAGTTTATTTCTTATTTTTTGGGTAAAAACTTTTATTTCTAAGAGGTAAAATATAAAGTTCAAAAGATCAAAATTAGGTGTGTTCCAACAATCCTTATCCTTTGAGGGGAGGGTGTGTTTTTTGAGTAGACCTTGGTTACTAGGGGTACTTTCACCAGGGGGAAGATATAATTGAAAATCAAACTAATAAATGGTGCATTGTAAGGGTTGGTAGGGTGGGGATGAGGTGCGGGAATAGATACCTTACAAGGACATTGAGGGTTATCCTTAGAAGGGTGAGGGGATCCATCATGAGGGTAACAACCAATATAGATGAGGGAAATAGAAAGGGGATATATAGTATAATATTCTCTAGATGAATGGTCTTTGAATGATAGGACCCACTAGTCTAGGGTTTTTTTCACTTAAGGATAAGGATGATAAGGTAAATGAAATGAGGGGTTCCTTAAGGAGATGAAGGGTGATTTTAGATTTGAGTGAAGGAATATCTATTGAGAGGGGATGTGCTTTGGAAAAATATGAATTGGTGCACATGGGAGAGGATCAAGTGTACATGGGAGAGGATCCCATGTGGATCACTTGGGGACTGGAGCCATGATAATCCCCAAGCAATGGAGATTCTCTGAAAACACCAAGGCCCATTTTTACATAAGATGGGAGGTGATGGGTGGCCTTTATGATAAGCAAGAAATTGTCAATATTAGTAGGTGGGTTAATTTCATAGTATGTGAGCTAGTCATTGGTGATGATTTTCCCATCGTACAGGAACATCACAGTGAAAAAAATTGATGAAGCTACTTCCTTCATGGTATACATATAAATACACCCTCAGAGGATGTTATAATCAAGTGGGGCATCCACAACTTCATTTTCAGTACCTATTCCTCCTTCATCAAGAGGGGCATCCTCCTTCATGATGTCAACATCATACCTACTCTATATGCATGTAACATACCTAGGACCCCACATGGGGACTGTCACTAAAACCTGACGTCTTTCAATTAACAAATTTCTAAAATTTTATTCAAATCCTCCCATTAATTATCTAACGCCAATAAATAATTAATATTCCCTACATATGAACTCAATCATGCAATCCTAACAACATAGATTACATGCACAAATATGTACAATTAAACCATAAAACATAAAAAAACACTTATCTTTAATTAAAATCACTGACTTGTTTCAGACCTCAAACGTTCCTCCCAGCCCTAGAATCTATTGTTTATGCACTCTCAACAACAGGTCACTCCCAAGATAGGCATATGACTCCACCGGGGAAAAGGCTACCTAAGACAAACTAAGGTATAAGTAGTACCATGTAGATATCAAGCTTAAAGTAGATATTAACTTAATCTCCAACTGTGGGAAAATGACCCCCTATGGGTTGCTAAGAACACCAAACCCAGAGCAGTTTCCTCATCCATTTGCCTATGGAGTCATCTCCAAACCATTATTTTGATCTAGAAAATTCTTATTAGGAAAACTTTACTGAAAGAACAAATTTATATACATGAGAAAACAAAAATCGACCTATCTTAACCTACTTGGAGAGAAGGGATACTTTCAAGTGTAGGTAGACTTCCAATGTAGCCATATACATAACCAACCCATATTATTAATTCTAGCCACGGTTGAGAGTCTTGGTTTGTTGGAAATTATCTAAATACATTCCTCCATTACATAATCACAATAGTGCCATGGTGAGGTTGCAAAAATAAATTGTTGTTGAAATTCTGTGGAGAATTGTAGGGTTGTCTTTTGTTGTTCACCAACAATATCATTACCTTCAAAAATAAAATATTCCACCCATCCCTCTTGTTGTAAATTCCTTTTTTATTCTAATGTTAGGAATACCTCTTCTTCATTAAACTCTAATCTATATAAGAAATCAATAGCTTGAAAGTTTAATTTAAAGTAATAACTTTTATCATCACTTTTCTTGGTCCCATTCTGACATTCCTCTTTCATATTTGTATAAATAGGATGTGGCTGTTGAGAACCCATTGTAACATTTTCACCATGACCATATTCAATGAAATCTCCATGTGCATCTAGTGGAGGTTCATCAAATCTGTAATTAAACTCATTGTCAACATTACTGTCAGATTGGGGATATGAGAGGTCACAATTTCCGTCTAATGGAACATGTGGCAGATGGTACTCCTATTGAACTGAGACATTAGGATTCTTATTTTTAGCTTCATGAACATAATCCAATGTAAAGAATTTTTCACATATTTCATCAAATTATGAATATTTCACATATTTCTGAAGACACAAAAATGTCATCACAACATGAAAGAAAATTTTCGATGGAGTCATCATATATATATTCTTGTAATTCTAGAATCTTGGAGTCACCATGGCATATTTCTTCAAAATACAGATTTTTAATAATGGAATCGTCATGGAGCTCATCCACTTGAATATTGGATGTTTATTTTGTTCTGAAGAAGCTGGCATAATTGGCTTGTTCTTTAAACTCCAATAACTTATATTCAAGGCCACTTGATGTTCCTTGATCGAGGTTTTCAAGAACCCAATTCATCTTAAACCATTCAGCTAGAAATCTACCAGATTTCCTTCCAAAACTTGAACCAGACAACTTCTAGTTTTTCAATAATATATGATCCTAAAAAGAAGTATCAAATTCCTTGAAAATGAATCTTTGTCTCCCCAGTGGATTTTCCAAAATTGTTGATCTATTTTCTTGTTAGATGTTATCTCCAAAAAATCGCTCACATCAATACAGATAATGGTTGAATAAAGTACCAGTGCAACATACCAATAAGCATACCTACAACATTAATAGGATTCATTCAAAAATTCACAAAACTATACAAATAGTTCCTTAAATTTTTGTGTAGTCTCCCAAAGGCTTTCTTGCACACATTTGTGCAGGCCAACACTGCTAAATCTATGCAAATTGTGCGGGATGTACAACTATCCTCAAAGAAACTCATGCAAATGCGAAAATGACAAATTTATGATTTTGTTCGAGCCTCACCCACTTCCAACTTGAGGTGTGCCATGACAAGATGCCCAAATCAGGTTTAAATCTATCCTTGGTGCCATTTAAAGACTAGGAGATACCTGCATGAGGGCCCCTATTTACACTACAACCTAGTTTTGTAAAAGTTTGTATGAGTCCTATAAATACAAGCTTGAGGTATGAAAACAAAGGAAGATTTTATGAGTATTGTTATGTTGTTGGAATTGCTCCTTGAGAATCCATATTTATCCTAGAATCATTCTATCATTCATAGAAAGTGCCATCCTTCTCACCTCTTGATAAGGTTGGCAAGTAATTCTTCACCATTATCATTTCATTGTTAGAAGAGAAGGAGATCTATATTGGGGACCTTAAGGGCCCTCCCAAGGAGGAAGATGGGACTCATAATTCCCTATATTTATCCAAGGTGTTATCAATCAAAATCCTTTCCATTGGTAGCTATATCTTATTCCTATTTTTAGTTTCTAGTTGTATCTCTTGCATGCTTAGTTTTGTTACATATCCCTCTTATTTTATTTCTTGCTTACTTCATGGTTGGTCCACTAACCAACTAACAATTGTATGTGTTATCTTGTTGGATTAACAAGGTAGTTAAGTGTTTTATTTTTTCTCACCCAAGTGGAAAAAAAAACACAACATTAGGGACAAGAGCCAATCTCGTAGGGTATTCTTATAAAGAGTTTTTAATATCCCCTCTATGTTTTTATAGAGGTGGTACTCCTCTTTCTCACTCAAATTTTCAATATATTTATTCAAACAATAAATTTAAACATTCATGTCATCTACATCTAAGAGTGGGCCATGTGGTAAAATAATTGAAAAATATAGAAGATAAGTTACATTAGAATAATAAAAAACATGATTGCAACATACAGGATAACTACAAACATTCCCTCAAATCCATTCATTTGAGCAACGAGGAAAGAGATTTGAAACAAGACTCATAAGATAGAAACTATATCGATGGTCCACAATAGAGGGATTTAAATTATTTCATTCATTTAATATCATAAGATGCATAAGAGAAACACACTCGAGATCTCATACTTATATAAAATTCAAAATCACAAAAGTTATGAACTCCTGGAATAGGTCTCTACGAGAGTCTTTAAAATAACATTACACATAGATTCTTCAAGTTCAAATAAAATGTTTACCTAAATAAAAACATAACACTCCTCATAATTAAATGATAAAAGGAATTAGTTCATCCAAATGGACTGGGATGTTTCAACAAACTCTTGAGCCACTTCTTCGATATACTCTTTTAACAATGAGATTGTTATGTTCTTCTTCACTTTGAGCGAGAATATCTCATATTCCTTTATAATATTCTCTTCCTCTTCTTGTGTAATAAAATGTCAATGATTATTAAAATTCCTTTGTGAATTTGAACTTAGGTATTTTTTACCCTAACTGGGACCCACCTTAGAAGTTCATAAATTTATTTTAATAAACCATTTTCCAAAAATAATTTGTTGCCAAGCTATAAATTGGCACGATTGTATTTTAATTTTTAAGGAATGATAACTATCATTCCATCCATGGAAATCATTTCTGGGTTGTTCTTCGTGTCTCTATCTTTCCAATGAGCCCTCGTTTTCTTAATTTGGACATCTGGAACTCAAGTTATGGCTTCTAGAAGATAGGCACTCGACGATTGTTGATCTATTCTCCACGTGAATAATTGGCTCTTGATTTGAAAATCAACCTTATTTATCCCACATGCATTGTGGGAGGTTACTCATAACACAATATAAATAAATGGCCTTCATAGTGTTTGTGTGTGAAGTAGAGAGAGCCATGGAACCCTTTGCATCTTGTGCACAGTGTAACTTTTTGGTTCCACTTCACTGCCTAGTCATCCTTGTCCAACCCATACCATCCAAGTGTCACCTAGGGATAGTTCCACTTCACTGCCACATGTCCCACATGTAATAGGTCCACTTCACTGCCATGTGTCCAAATGTGCCAAAGAAGGGGGCAGGGGGATAAAACTTAGAAAAATAAATGATAAATTAACTAAGTGTTTGTATTGTGCGGAGAAATAGGGAAATGTGGAGAAAAAGAACATGGTCAATTCTCTGCATAAAAATGTAGGAAAATAAACTAAGTGTAAATCCGGAGAAATAGGAGAGGAGGAGGAGGATCCACATGTAAATCTTAGTAAATATTAGTAAAAATAACTTGGAAAATAAACTAAGTATTGAAACAACTTGCGGATAAATACAATGTTGAGAAATAGGACAATGCAGAGGTGAAGTAAGCTCTGTATTCTCTACTTGAGGACTTAGAGTGAAAATATAAAAGCGTAGTAAAAATTATTAAGTGTTGGGAAGTCGAAGGGTACAATTTGAGGAATACAGAGAGAAAATTGGAGGTTGCGGAAGTGCAAAGAAAAGACCTGATGAGAGGAATCTCTACATGATAAGGAATCTTCACATGGGATGGGAATCTATGCATGAGAAGGAATCTCTACATGGGATCATAATCTTTGTTTGGAAGAAATAAAAAAAATGAATAAGTAAAGGAGGAGGTGTAGAAGCGGTAATTTGGTAAATGACTAAGTAAAAGAGGAGGTGGAGAAGGAGTAATTTAGTAAAATGGATTAGTAAAAAGGATATAAGGTAAGGAGGCGAGGTAAGTAATGCAAGGTAAGGTAATTAATGTGAGGGTATAGTAATTATGCATGGAAATAAGACTTAGTCAAAATTCAAAAAAAATGGAGGGGGGGGAATGGTGATATCTTGAGCATATGACCTATATTTTTTTATTTTGTAAAATGTTGAATGAAGATGACACATAAGGATATCCAATGAGAGAATGATCACAAAAAATTTCCCTCTTTTTTGTATTCTTTTTATTTTTATATTGTTGAAAAGAGAAATCATCCTCGTTGAAGAAGGACTGCAACATCATAAACTGATTATAAATTCTTAAATACTTGTTTTGTCTTCATGATCAAAAGGTTGCAGTCATTTGACACTTTCCAAATTTTAAAATTTCATCTCCACTTGATTAAGTATGAATCAAAATCACTCTAGTTGATGGGTGACAAGAAAACACATCAACGCCAAACTCCGTGAAGTATGCTTCTCAACCCATGCATCCTCAAGTCAAGTATCCAACCTCCAAGGTGTATGTCACATAGTCACATTCTATTAATCCTAAGTTCCCTCCTCTAAGTTCCTAGCACTCATCCTCCTAGGTAGGTACCTCTTCTAATAAAGAAACTAACTCCCCCATTGTGTGCATCCAATGGTCTAGTTGTTCTGCCACATAGGTTAACAACCTCCTACGTAAGTGTGTTGTTCTAGAATTATATACAAGGTCAATAATTGATTGATCATCCATATGTACATAACGCATCACCAATGAACAACGAGACCTTGCAGTCTCCTAGCTAGGCGAAAACACTTTTGGAGTAAACCCAAAAGCTAACATTCCCTCTATATAAGAAAAGTGTTTTATGTAAAACTAATTAATTTCCTCTAAATCCACAACCTATAAATCATGTGCCTCCACAAAAATTAAAGAATACTCCTCCTTCATGATGTCAACATCATACCTACTCTATATGCATGTAACGTACCCGGGACCCCACCTTGGCACCGTCACTAAAACCCAACATCTTTCAATTAACGAATTTCTAAAATTTTCTTCAAATCCACCCACTAATTCTCTAAATCCAATAACTAATTAATATTCCCTACATATGAACTCAATTATGCAGTCCTAACAACATATATTACATGCAAAAATATGTACAATTAAACCATAACACATAAAAGGACACTTGTATTTAATTAAAATCATTGACTTGTTGTAGACCTCAAACATTCCTCCCAGCCGTAGACTTTGTTGTTCATGCACTCTCAACAGCAGGTCACTTCGAAGATAGGGACATGACTCCACTAGGGAAAAGGCTACCTAAGACAAAATAAGGTCCGACATATAAAACAATAAAGGATAGGCCCAGGTGCCAACTCCGGTAATAGTTCCTACCCAAAACCTCTAATTCCCCATAACTTGTCCCACCCAAGGAAATGTACCCCCTTCTATGCCACTGCAGTTCTTTGGGTTGTCCCACTTCCCTTCCAGGGATTCAACAATTGGCCGACAAGGAAGTCTTAGAGATTTATGGCACTTGAAACACAAGGATTATATCAAAGAGTTATGGCACCCACTAGGCCAACACACATGGAAACATATTCACAACAATTCTCTATTCCAAAGAGAATGCTCCATAGGCATGACAACCTACTTCGTCAATCCAAACCACCAAGAATTTACTGGGTAACAATAGTTTCACAACTCCCACTCTACAGGAAATGGTATGGATGATGGAATGGAATCCTGGAATGGAATGGATGAATGAGAATTACATTAGTTCCCCACATTATATATGCATGTGCTCTTTTTGAAACTTGGTACTCAAGGAACTACTTTGTCCCCCACTTGGTAATTTGTTCCTCCACTTAGGAACTTAGGATAAAATTGTATCATAAGACTTAGGACTTAGGAATACTATTATGTTATTCCTTGGATTAAGACCCCTTGACTTATCCCCTTCTTCCTCTAAATTCCTAGCCCCCTTTCGCTCTCGTGGAGTCTTATCCCCCCATACTCTTTGATCTAAATTGGTCTACAAAAGTGATGTATTTTTATCAATATATATGAGTGATTACATTTTACAATGTTGGCTCATAGGTCTTTCATCATATAGGTTCTCTAGCCTAATAATCACATATGAACTCTGGCCCAAAACATCCTAGCTCACTAGCCTATAAAACACATGTACAATTACAGTTGGGCTTCAGCTTGGTGGTATTACATTCCCCTCCACCTTATTTATGCATTGTCTTTAGTGCATTATATACACTTGTACAAACAAAATTCTTCAAAAAGATCCAAAAAAATGTGGGTACTCCTCCCGCATGGCATCCTCAATCTCCATTTTTGCATCCTTAGGATTGTTGTAGGTAGACTATACTTTTACTATATTGATGGCTTGATTCTAGAGCACCTTGAACTTCCTATCCAATATGGACATCGTATGGACCTAGAAGTCACCCTAGTGCTCCACATGGGTCACATTCCAATCAATTACATGATTAGCCTCATGAACATACTTTTTAAGAAAAGACACATGGATGTAGGAAGTGAAAGCATGTATGCAACAGGACCAATCCTTTCTAGGATTTCAAATGATCCACAATATTTTACTGCCATCTTTTGGAAGCTCCCCAATTTAAGTGAACTCTTCTTAGCCTTTACTTTCAAGAAGACATGCTCGGCCAATTTGAATTATGTATGTGTTATGCCTTTGTCTGCATTTTCTGCCTATATTGAGCAACCTTTAGATTCTTCTTTATTTCACCATCTTCTCTTCCATTTCTTGGAGAAATTCCGACCCAACCATTTCTTTGTCTGTTGGGTTATCCCACCTCACCTGTGTGTTGCACTTTTTTCCATATAATGCTTCGAATGGGTTCATCTTTAAATATGCTTGATACCCATTATTATAAGCAAAATCCACTAAATGTAGATAATATTCCCATTTGGATGGTTTATCCATCACATACATTCTCAACATATCCTCAATCACTTGATT